>JAQQSK010004935.1:0-17521 GCA_028658325.1 Potorous gilbertii
ATTGAATAAGTGGAAACTAATATCTATGAGAGACAAAAAGCAATAAAACAAGTCAAACATTAAAAGAGAGAGAATATAAAATATCTCATTGTTAAAACAACTGACCTCAAAAATATACCAAGGAGAGATAATTTAGGAATTATTGGACTATCTGAAAGCCATGGTGCAAGAAAAAGTCTAGACATCATATTTTTAGAAATTATCAAGGAAAATGGGTGTGTTATTCTAGAACCAAAGGGCAAAAGAAAAATTGAAAAAAAAAATCTGTTAATCACTACCTGAAGGAGATGCCCAAAGTAAAATGGTCAGGAATATTATAGTCAAATCCAGAGTTCAGGTCAAAGAAAAAATACTTCAAATAGAAGGAAAGGAAGCATTGAAATATCATGAAGCCCCAGTCAGGGTCACACAAGATTTAGCAGTTTCTATGTTAAAGAATTAGGTGCCTAGGAATATGGTATTTTCAGAAGGCAAAGGAGCTAAGACTTTGACCAATAATAACTTATTCAGCCAAACTGAGTATAATCCTTCAAGGAGAAAAAAGGAATATTTAATAAAATTAAGAACTTCCAAGATCTATATATGAAAAGACCAGAACAGAAAATCTGACTTAAAATACAAGACGTGAGAAGCACAAAGTAGTCATCTAAGAGGAATCCTAATGAACTCAATAACTGTAAAAAAAATTAATAAGATTCTAGCAAAAGGAGATTACTGCAATATATCACAAAGACCTTGCATCATAGCCAGGTGGGATTTGTGGGATTTATACCAGGAATTAGTAATGTAGTGCTGGTTCACTATTAGAATAACTGTCAGCACATTTGACTATGTCAATTCCAATAACTAAAAAAAAATCATATGAGTAATTCAATAGATGCAAAAATATAATTTGACAAAATACAACTCATTCCCATTAAAAACACTAGAAAGCAGAGAAATCAATGGAGTCTTTCCTCACTCTAACTGACTACCTGCAAAGTCCTTGGCCTAAAGGGTGTAAGGTCTCCCATTGTATCCTGGGTCATCTCCATCCTAAGGAATATCAGGTCACTGGATCCAGATGGTTCTGAAGGAGAAGTGAGGCTGGTGATCTACACAGTCCTCTCTCAAAACAAAATCAAGTGAAAGTCATGTCATCATTTCTCTGATGGCATGGTCTACTTCAGCAATGAAGGACAAACAAAAATCTGATTAAACTGTGAACTCCTTTAGAGTAAGGACTGTCTTTTTGCCTTTCTTTATATTCCTATCTCAGTCCCTCACTCGGAAAGTTAATAACATGCACGTCAGTTGGGTACAGAAATTTATTGTACCCTATTGAGAAGTAAAAGGGAAAAGAGGGAAAGAAAAGGGCAGGGGGTGCTCATAGAAGGGAGGGCAGAAATAGGAAGGAAAAGAGAAAGAAAAGAAAGAAAAATTAGTGCTGATATAAGGGAGGGCAGATTGAGGGAGGTACTGGTCCAAAGTAAAATCCTGATGAAGAGATACAGGGAGAAAAGAGAGAGGAAAGTATAAGAAGAAGTTGGGGGAAAACAGGAAGGGGGAAAATACTCAAGTAGTAATCATAACTGTAAATGAAAATTGGATGGACTCTCCCATAAAATGGAAGTGAATAGCAGAGTGGATTAAAAACCATGCTCCTAAGATGTAGTGTTTACATGAAACACATTTGAAGCAGAGAGATGCACACAGAGTAAAATAAAAGGCTGGAGCAGGATATATTATGCTCCATCTGAAGTTAAACACACATATTCATACACACACACACACACACAAACGCAAAGAGCAGGCTTAGCTACCCTGATCTCAGACAAAGCAAAAGGAAAATTAATTCTAATCAAAAGAAATAATGAAGAAAATTATATCTTGCTAAAAGATCAATACTAAACATATATGAACCAAGTGGCATAACATCCAAATTCTTAGAGGAGAAGTTAAATGAATTACATGAAAAAACAAACAGCAAAATTATACCAGTGGCGGACCTCAACCTCCCCCTTTCTGAACTAGATAATTTTAATGGCAAAATAAACAAGGAGGAAGTTAAGGAGGTAAAAATAATTTTTTTTTAAAGTTAGGTATAATAGACCTCTAGAGGGAATTGAATGGATATATAAAGGAATACACCCTTTTCTCAGCAGTACATGCCACTTACACAAAAATTGGATATGGTTTAGGGTATAAAACCTCACAATCCAATGAAGAAATGCAGAATTATCAAATGCATTCTTTTTAGATCCTGATGCTTTAAAAATTATATGTAATAAAGGGCCATGGAAAAATAGACTAAAAATGAATGGAAACTAAATAACATAATCCTGAAGAACGAGTGGGTCAAACAACAAATCATAGGAACAATCAGTAATTTCATATAAAAAGCAATAATGAGTCAGTATTACCAAAACTTTTGGTACGCCGCCAAAACAATTTTCATGGGAAATTTTATATCTGTAAAATCTTACATAAATAAAATAAAGGAAGAGGATATCAAATTGGGCAAGCAGCTAAAAAATGCTAAGAAAAAGAACAAAATGATGATCCCCAATCAAATGACAAATTATATATTCTGAAAATCAAAGTAGAAATTAATAAAACTGAAAGAAAAATGTTGAACTAATAAAACACAGAGCTGGTTTTATGAGGAAAAAAACAATAAAATAGATAAACCTTCAGTTAATTTGATTTATAAAAAGCAAGAGGAAAACCAAATTAACAGTACCAAAAATGAAATGGGTGGATTTACCACCAATGGAGAAGAAATTAAAAAAGAAATAATAATTAGGAACTATTTTGCCCAACTGCATGCTACTACCTTTGAGAATCTAAATGAAATGCATGGATACTTACAAAAATGTAAATAAACCTAGATTAATAGAAGAGAAATAATGGACTTAGATAATCCCACTTTAGAAAAAGAAATTTAAAAGTCCATAAGTGAACTCCCTAAGAAAAAATAACCAGGGATAGATGTATTTACAAGTGAATTCTAACAGACTTTTAAAAACAATTAATTCCAAGACTACACACAAATTCAGAAAAATAGGTAGAGTTCCACCAAATTCCTTTTTTGATAGAAATATGGTGCTGACACCTAATCCATGAAGAGAAAGAAAATTATAGACCAATTTCCCTAATGATTGTCAATGCAAAAAATGTTAAATAAAATATTTGCAAAGGGATTAAAGCAATTTATTGTGAGAATAATACACTATCACCAGGTGGGGTTTATAATGAGAATGAAGGGCTGGTTCCTCATTAGGAAAACTATCAGCATAATTGATCATTTCAATAACAAAACTAACATAAATTATTTGATTTCCTCAATAAAAGCAAAAAAAAATATCTTTTGAAAAAAATATAGGATGTGTTCCTATTAAAAAAAAAACACTATACAGCAAAATAATAGAGTTTTCTTTAAAGTGAAAGACAGTATCTATTTAAAACCATCGGTAAGGAATATATATATATATATATATATATATATATATATATATATATATATGTATGTATGTATATAATAGGAATAAGATAGAAGCATTCCCAATGAGATCAGGGGTGAAACAAAAATGCCTATTATCACCACTGTTATTGAGTATTGTACGAGAAAGTTTTTCTTTAGCATTCAGAGAAGAAAAAGAAATTGAAGGAATTAGAATAGGCAATGAGGAAACAAAAGTATTCCTCTTTGCACATGATAAGATGGCAAACTTAGAGAATCTCAGAGAATCAACTAAAAAAAACTACCTGAAACAATTAACTACTTTAACAATATCTCACACTTATTTCAAGATATGGTTGAAATGGGTATATGATTTAGACATAAGGAATGATACCAAAAGCAAATTAAGAGAGCAAGGAGTAGTTAACCTTTTAGATCTGTGGAGAAGGGAAGAATTTATGACCAAACAAGAGATTGAGAACATTATAGAATGCAAAATTGATAATTTTGATTACATCAAATAAAAAAAAAAGTTTTTGCACAAATGAAATTAATGCAACTAATATTAGAAGGAAAACAGAAAGGTGAGAAACAATTTTTACAGTCATTGTTTCTGATAAAGGTCTTTTTTATAGTTACATGAAAAATTTCTCTAAATCACTATTGCTTAGAGAAATGCAAATTAAACTAACCGTGAGGTATCACATCACACCTATCAGATTGGTTAATATGGTAGGGAAGAAGAAACATGCTGAAGAAGAAATGAGAAAATTAGAAAGCTAATTCATTGTTAGTGGAGCTGTGAACTGGTCCAACCATTCTGGAGAGCAATTTGAAACTATGATTAAAGAGCTATAAAACTCTGCATACCCTTATATCCAGGAATACCTCTGCCACGCTTGAATACCAAAGAAATAATAAAAAAGGGGAAAAAAACTCATATAGAAAAATATTTATAACAGCTCTTTTGGTGGTAGCCAAGAGTTGGAAATTGAGGGGATGGCCTTCAATTGGAGAAATTGCTGAACAAGTTGTGGTATATGAATGTGATGGAATACTATTGTGCAATAAGAAATGATGAGAAAGTTGATTTCAGAAAAACCTGGAAAGAATTACACAAACTAATGCTGACTGAATTGAGCAGAATCAAGACAACATTGCCCCTATTCAACAGCAACATTATTTGATAATGAACTATGAAAGACTTAGTTCTTCTCAGCATATAATAATCCAAGACAATTACAAAAGCCTTGTGATAGAAAATGTGAACTACATCCAGAGAAAGAACTATGGAATCTGAATACAGATTAAAGCATACTATTTTCACTTTTTTAAAATGTTTTCTTTCCTTTCTTGTGATTTTTTCCTTTTGTTCAGATTCTTCTTTCACAACATGATTAATGTGGACACATGCTTAACATGATTGTACATGTATAACCTATATCAGATTGCTTATTCTCTTGTGGAGGGTGAATGGAAGGGACAAAAAGAGAAAAAATTTAAAAGTCAATATTTTACAAAAGTATTTATTAAATCTATCTTTACATGTAATTTAGAAAAAATACTATTCAAAATCAAAACAAAACAAAACCATGTCCTCTGATTTCTTCAATTACTCTCCTTGGTCTTTGTCAGCACTGGCTCTTCAGAGCAGTCCATATGATTTTGTGTTAAAACTTGAAACAGGCTTTTGGTACTCCAAGGAAATATTGAATACAAATAAAAATAAGAGTAATAGCTCATATTAATGTAGTGCTTGCTGCTTTGCAAAGTGATGTACACATATTATCTCACTGATTTTTACAACAACCCTGTGAGGTAGGTAGTATCATTGTCATTTCGTAGATGAAAAAAATGAGACAGAGAGAGTTTAACATATTTGTCCAGGATGAAAAATATTTAATTTCTTCACAAGTCATTTAACCCTCCTGGTATTCCATTTCCCTATCTGTAAAATGAGAACATTGTCCACAGGTAAATTTTTAAGTTTATTTTTTTTCTGTCCTAAATCTGTGATGTTATGAACAATAAGTTGAATTATGGAGTTGAAGAATAAGGTATAATGCCCCAAGACCCTAAACTAACACTGTCACAAATTTATTATAGGTTAAGCAGGCATGCTTTGGACTGGCAAAAATAACTTAACCACCTACATAGTAATTATTCTACAAGGAAATACATTTAATTGACAGTGGTTTCAAACTCACCACCTTAGGCAGTAGTGTAAAACTTAAATAAGAAAGGAATATAAACTGTGTATAAAGATTCTTATTGGCCACTTATTTCTTAGAACACAATATATTGACATTATCTATTATCTATTTTATTTTATTTATTTTGTAAAAACATTTTCCATTTACATTCCAGTGTGGTTCTGTCCTGGGGAATGTTTCCATGTTTTGCAAGGTTGATACTTGATAACTCTGCTTTAGGGCAACTGTCAATATAATTTTGCTACAAAATTTGCTACAAAAATATTTAGGGTAACTTCATTAGGAGACCTATAAAATCAACCTTAATTATAGCATTTAAAAAGAAGCTCTTGTATCACTGTATCATCTATAGCATGGCTTGTTTGTTTTTTTCTATTATATTGAAAAGAGGTAACAGAAAATTGGCAATCTCATTACTAATGTTATTTTGGTTCCTCCAGGGAAATAGACTTTTCATTATGTCTCAAGATATTATTGGATTAGTTTGATAAGATTGTGAATCTTCAAAGCTATTCTAAGAAATATAGATATTAACATATATGTGTTCTTTTCTATGTAGTTGTAATTGAGTTGTGATTGAGTGTGTGTGTGCTTATGTGTGTATGTGTGTGTAGTAATATTCCAGGAAGAGAAGAAAACCTTGTAGGTGTGGCATGATTTTCATTGCAATCTTTTCTTTTTTCTGCCATATGACAAAATAAATTTAATATCACATTTGAGGAGGAAAGGAAAGGTCCCTATTGGACAAGGGAACTGACAGTTTATAGAGCTTTAGTAAATAAGGCTACAATTCAGTGAGTTCATATTCAGTTCACAGTGACTTCACATAGTTTTATTTATTTGCCTAGCATCTATCTCTGTAACTGTGTAATTTCAAGTGACATAGGATATGTATAGATTTTCACACTCCTTATCTTTTTCATAAAAATCCCATGCTTCCTTGGAGAAGCAAGAGCTTGTCTGAGAGCACACCACTGATTAATACACAGTCATTGTTGTCTGTTATTAAGTGCCAGTGCATCTAATATGTTATTCTAAATTATCAGAGAAAGCATTCTGTGTGGTTTTTGCTTTCCAGCTATCATTACTTTTCTCCAAGAAACCTGTTGCTCTTAAGTTTATTTGCTGAAAATGTGAAACTTTTAATTTTTTAAATGATTTGTTTTAAGAATACTCATCAGAAGTGAAGAATGTTAGAATACTGAAAATTAGTTTGGTTTAAGAAATGTGTTGTCTTTTACCCTAAAAGGAATATATAAAAAGTATAGAGGGAGAAATAGATTCTCCTTAAGGCAGTTCATTTATTATATAACTGATGTGAGTAAAATAAAAATGAATTTTATATTGTAGATATCAGATATGTCAATTATTTTGACTTCAAAAATAGATGTATGGAGTCACTGCTTAAGATTATTTGAGTAAGGAGGATCTTTTTCTTGGTCAATTAGTTATTTTTGCAAAGGTTAGGTCTGTTGTGCCAACATGATATTCATAGCGCCTACAGTGGCCATGAATATTCTGGCTCAATTCTGAATCACAAAATACAACAGACTCTCCACATGGAAGACAGAACCAAAAGATTTATTCAGATACCAGAAAGCCAAATCCATCCTAGCAACCAAAATCTACATGTAGTTACAAAGCCAAAAACAACACCATCCCCATGCCTTCCCCTACTAGGCTTCCCACAAACTAGATACATTAAACCAATCATAAACAGGCCCCCTTAAACAAAATCACAAACAAGTTCTTTCACTCATGGTAGCCAGCAACCTGCATCCTTTCTTGATCTGACTGCTCTCTAAATAACTTCCTCTCAGCTCTATTTTAGCTCCACCTCTTCCTGTTCCACCCATTCAGCAAAACTCCTCTTACCACAGGCTCCATGTGACTCAGACTAATGAGACTCAGGCTTCCATTTAACCCAGGCAGGTCACATATGCCTATTAAAGAATGGGAAAGATCTTCCCATTTAAATTACCATTACAAGGTCATAGTCCAAGGCAAAGAAATGAAGCAATCAGCTTCTCCCTATATTTTGGAATGTTTGGGTAAAGCCATTCAAAATGTTGTGAATATACCTATGACTTATTGCCTCCACAGATTCTCACATAATCCTGTAATAGTTCCCCATTTCTTAGCTTCAAAATTCTATTTTAGCCCTTTAACTATATAAAATCCTATATCATCATCCATCCATCTATCTATCAATCTATCTATCCATCTATCTATCTATCTATCTATCTATCTGTAACATCATTAAAGAAACATGGATTTTAAAAGCAAAAATAATTTAATTCGGGTAAACTGGAAAAGGAAATACAAGGAAAATGAATAACAGTAAATCTTTTCTGCAGCCATATACAAACATCGATCTCTCATCCCTCCTGAAAATTTGTAATTGAATCACCTATTGATTCCTCTACTTTCTTAGCATAGAGGAAGAAGGACATCGTTCAGTTGAGACTCATGATATAAGTGGTGAATCTTAGCCATCTGCTTCTAGATCTTCTTTCCCTACTGTCTTGGTACAGCAAGAATAAGGGTAACTATCGTCTTACTGTGGCTGTGGAATCATTACCCCATGACTAGTCTATGCTTCGATATATCTTATCTCTTTTTGTTTTCCTTGCATCAGGTCGTCCTTGGCTGCTGACCTCTCCAAGTCCATGTTGCCTCTTCTTTCTCCACAAACAGCTGCCTCCTTTCCACTTTGTTCCTGTTTGACTTATTTCCAGCCCAATCCATTAATAAGGAACATCTTCACTTTTGTAGAAAATAGGATGCATAGAAAACTTGATTTCAGGGCAATGTTAACCTTTGCACAAATTATATAACTAACTATACTACCTCTCATCTTTCCTGCATCAGTTGATAATGTTAAGGAGGAAATCATTTGTTAAATGCTTTGTTGAAGTACAAGTTGAATCATAGATGAAGAGTTCAAAGAGAAATTCTATGTCTGTTTAACACAATCAGATTATGGATGCCAAACTAGAACTAGGGTACCTTAAATAATTTCTCTAATCTTTTTTACAAGAAGTAAAAGTCAAAGGTGGGGTTTGGATGCAGAGAATCTGACTCCAAATGCTCACAAATCTCCTTCTGATAATGTGTTTGAGAATCTTGCCAGAATATGTTATTTTTCCAAATATGTTTTGGAAAACACCCTTATCCTTATTTTTGAAGAAAAGGTCATATCATTTGCCTTTCTCCAGTTCTGGGATGGGGAGCACCTCTCTACTTCTCCACAGTCTTTTAGAAGATTACTGTAAAAGGACCAAGAATGAATCTGATAATTCATTTTACTATTTCCTAGGATGCATGGATTCTGGACCTAGTGAATGAGAGTCCTAGAGGCCAGCTAGATCACATCTCACCATCTGTTTGTGAAGTATGTTACCATATCAGCTACAAAACTTATTAATATCCTCAATTATAAAATTTTCAAATGACTTTGCCAATGGGTAATAAAGTGGATAGATATATGCATATATTTTTGAAATCAAATTAATGTTTGTTAGCATTAAGAATCTGTTTTTTAAAAAAAGATTTTATTTCTAAGTTCAATGATTTTCCTCAAGTTACTCCCTGCCTCTTCCTGGAAACCACCATTTTGAAAAGTTTGAGGATCACAAGTCTAAATGAATTTAACAAATGTTTATCTAATAATTAACATATGCAAGTTAGCGTGCTAAGTTCTAAGGACACCTAGATATCAAATTGCCTTTCCCAAAGCAATTTATAATGAATTGGAGATGAGATAGAAGCATAAGTAAATGCAATAAAAATATAGTATAAACAGATAAGAAAGGTTCAAAGCCCTGTTCAAGATCTGAGGAGGTGGAAGAAAGAGAGATTAGATCCAAATGATGAAATCAAGGCAAGTTTCTTGGGGATCATTTGACAGAATGGAACGAGGACAGGGCTTGGAATCAACAAGACTTCGATTTAAAATTCTGGTCCAAGTACCACTTTTCTGGCACAGGACTAGTCTTTTAATCTCCTTTAGACTCTTTCCTCTTATATATAATAGGAGCAAGCATAGAAAAAGCACTTAAATTCCAGGGTTATTGTCAAGATCAAATTAGAAAAAGTATGGAATATGTTCTGCAAACCTTAAAGGGCTCTGGAAATGACAGTTGTTACTATGAATCAATGTAACCACTTAAGGAAGAGTAGAGGTGAGGGGTAGAAGTGGCAGTTGACACATGGTGTTAGCATGGGAAGGAGTTAAAGAACATAAGATCAAATCCCAGCTCAGTATGTCAAGGAAGCCATTAACCCTGGGTCTCAGTTATTGCATGGGTAAACAGAAAAGATTGAGCAAATTGATTTCTAAGTTCCCTTCCAATTTTCTAAACATATGAAAAGGAACATAGAAAATGAGCAACACAATATCACTGGAGTATTGGAAGGGCATATGAAAAAGCAGGGCGTCAAATAAGTTTGATTAGAGCCTATTTTACAGAAGGTATTGAATATTATTCTAAGATGTTTGCACATTATGCCAATAGTGAGGAGTCATTGAAAGCTTTGAAACAGAGAAATAACAAGATCATAGTTATATATTAGGAAGATTATTTTTCTAATCTATAGAATTAAAGACAGACTTTAAATTGGGTGTGTAGTTAGAAAGCTACCTAGGATGGTATCAGTTAAAAAGGAAATCCAATTCATTCATGCTAATGGGAGGAGGGTAAAATTGCTTCCTCCGGGTAATATATATTTTGCCTTTGACCTTCTGTAGAAAAACATCTCTGCCCTTGCTATCTAATTTTAAAAAAGACCTTAAAATGGGAGGTATATTTAAGTATTTAAATATTTCTATTTGTGTTATGGACCCTAGTTGATCATTTGATGAATGGCTCTGTGACATCATTTGCTTCTCATTGAAATCAACCATATTGAAATCTATTTGTGTAAATTGTAGTGAAAGGGCCCATGGAGACAAAAGATCTAAACTTGAGTCTTACCTCTGACACTTTATGACTGAGGGGAAGCTTGGGGAAGAAATTTGATCTCACCCTTTTTTTTAATTCTTTGTTTTCTTATCACATTTCCATTAACTATCCCAGAGAGTTTGGGGGAGAAAAGTGTCTTGTAAGTCACCCGTTTATTTGTAAATCTGAGCTACACAGATCAACATTCTCCAACTCTAGCCTTGAAAACCAACATTTAGTGACTCTAGTTTTCTCTGCTCTAGCATGGGAGAAAAAAAAATCATTTGCCCAGTTTCTTTTTGAAGAAGAGTCTTCTCTTTTCTTTTGTACCAGAATATTTAAGTTCTTTTATGTACATATTTAATTTGTTTTGAAACCTAGCAGGTTTTACGTAAGCTTCTCTTGACCACTGGAACTAAAGGCTAGGAAGCAGAAACTTTTTTCCCCCTGGTCTTTACAAATTAAATCTTATAATTAAATAATTATACTAATTATGGTGATGGTGGTGGTGGTGGTGCAGATAGTGATAGCTAGCATTTATATAGCACCTACTATGTGCCACAGAGTGTGCTTAGTGTTTTATAAATATCTCATTTGATTCCTAATGCAACCCTGTAACTACTCTTTATATACTATTTATTACATGCCAGTCACTGTGCTAAGGATTTTATAATTTTATCTCACCGGATGTTCAAAACAATCCTGGGCAGTCAGTGCTATTATTTTCTCCATTTTCACAAGAGGAAACTGAGGCAAATAGAGCTTAAGTGCCTTGCACAGGGTCATAAAAGTAGGACGTGTCTGAGGCCAATTTTGAAATCAAGTTTTCCTATTTCCAGGTTCACAACTCTATCTACTGTGCACCAAGATGTAAAATCGGGTTGGCAGATAAATTATCTGTGTTATTATTAGGATTGTCAATGTGTTACCACCTTGATATTTTGCAATACCTTTACTGTTATTTGTTTCATTTTTCTCATTAGAATATATATATCTTTAATCTTCAGAATTTAAATTTATGATAACTTCTCATTACTTTTGCTACAAATTCCCCAATATAATTTAAGACATGAAGTTCTACCCATCCTTTCTTTAATGCTTTTTAAATTTACTCTCTTAAAACCTAGGGAACATATCAGACTATGCTTCCCTGTCTGTCCTTTTTCAGTGTGAATTCAAAAATGCCATATGTTTGATGCATTCCAAGATTTCCATCATTTCTACTTCAAAGAAAACAGTTTTTCCTTTTATTGGTAGGAAGCAGGAATAAAATAATGGTTCTCCCTATTATTCCCTACATTCTTTGAAGAAATGACGATTAGGGCAAATCAAGAATTTATCAGTTTCTCAGCTTAAGATTGTGTTTAACACAGAGAATGTTGGTAAATGTTTGGCTTGACAAGGGAAAGGAAAAGCACAACACTTGCATCTCTGTTACCTCATATCTCTGTTCCAGATTTTTGCAACCTCCTTCTCTGCAGGACCCCTTCCTTCCAACCCTGTTATCTATACTACCAGGGTGGTTCATCTTATATTTTGTAACATCTTGAGAATTGTATTTCAATTGAATTCATTTCTTTGTTATCCTATTTATTTTTTGTGTATTTTAAAAAATATTCTGATGAGTCCATAGGTCTCCCAAGACAGATAGAGGGGTACATGTAACAACAAATACTGAGATTCCATGGTTTCTGGTAAGACCTCCTTCTGTTCAGGTGATAAGAAGGACAATTTTATGAATTTTATTCTCCACAGATTCTCATGGAAATGTTGGCTGGCATGTGTTCCACCCACCCTTAGCCTTAGGTTTCCAGATTCTTCCCACATTAGTATATTTGCTTAATATAGAATAATATGTTGCTTCTATTTAAAATAGATGTTCATTGATATGTTTTCTTTTTATATTACCCAGGTTTCTCTCCCCTGATCCAAGAGAGTTTTGTCTTAAAACAAAGAGATTTTTTAAAAATAATCAAAATACAGAAAGAAGACAAAGTAAAGCAAATCTTTGAAATCATTCAATATATTTGAAAAAAAATGATGTTATATTTAATGTTCCACAACTATGGACCTTCTGTGACAAACACACCTCTTCAAAAGAGCATTGAGGGTATCATCTCATTCTCTTATTTAAGACAGAAAATTCCAAATATATATATTTTAATGTTAATCTTTTGTTTTGTCTACTTCCTCCATTCTCAAAAACAGAGCTTTACCTACGAATAGCAAAATTTAGTTTGAATTCAATGCCTGAGGTATGAGGGACAGAACTATCCTATATGTCTGTGACTGTGGTTGAAAAAGACTGGTTAAAGAAGTCACAAAAGCTGAAGAGGTTAAGAAATTTCAAGGTTAGTATGTCTGAAAAGGGCAAGAGATGAGGCAGAGAAGGCTGAGGCAGCTACAGAAATTCTTGAAGAGGAGGGAGAGTAAGCCAGAGGTTTATAGAAGACAGTGGCAAATATCTGAATAGAGAGCCTTTAACTGTGGTTACTGAGTGATGGAAAAAAAGGAATTTCTGATGATGGCATAGTGGTCAGGGCATATGCTGGCTTTTTCTTCTTAATCCATGCATCAAAGGGTGTGAAAAGAGCTTTCAGTCTTGGAAGAGATGCCAAGAAATCTAATATTGTTGAGAGAAAGCAAGATTTAATGAACAATAGATGAGAGAAGACATAATAGTAATAGGTTCATAGTATTGCAAATAATGAATCCTATTAAGTATATTTGAAATTTGCAAAGCAAATTTCCATTAGACTGGATTAATTTACCATATTTTACATAATTATAACTTCAAATAGTGGGAATTGGAATACATGTGACCATTTCTTAAGCTTAATTATTTACATTTATTGGGATATAGCTGTAATTCTTGCATAGAATTTAATAATTCTAATCTAGAATGTGTAGGGTCATCTATCTCCATCTAATTTAACAGAAGTAAGACATGGAGAATCTCTCTCATATCTCAGACACATTTCTGGAAAGACAGTAGACTTCTTATGTTGCTAAATAGAAATAAAGTTTATGAAGCCATGACATAACATAGCAAGAAAGAATCCAAAGATGACTTAATCCAAACTCTGAATTTTACATACGAGGACACTGAGACTGAGAAGTAAAACAGCTTACCTAAGATCATAAAATGAATCATAATTAGAGGTAAAAATATTTATTTCCTGCTTTCTAGTCTAGTACATCATTCTACAATACTGAAACCATTAAAGTTTGTTATCCAGAGGAAACAAAACCATCGTTATGGCAGGAGCAAAGAGATGACACAAGGATACAATTAAGAATGACCACCCTTTGTATTCTCCAATCTCTTTCTCCCCCGAATTACAATCTACCAAAACAGCTTTTAACAGTTAGCATCCTCCTTTTAGCTCAACTAGTTCTTCTATGTGGAGTTCAACAGAAATGTTTTCCTGAATTTATTTTCCCATATACCTACTTAAACATATGTGGGATGAAATGAAAGCATCTGGTTTCTTGATATTCATCTTAAAGGAAATATAGGCAAGAACAAAGAAGAAACTCCAAGAATGGTTAATTGAAAGGTTTTAATGCCCTTCTGTCTCAGCAAGCTCATCCAGCTATAGATTTACTCATGAATTATTTTTTTGAGTTCCTATTTGCTAGCTGTGGGAGATTAGGTCCTCATTACACAGATCCCTCTGAAAGATTTAGTTGAGTGTATGACTATCAGTTAACAAAATACTGTGGTTAAAAGTATGGTAACCCCAGCAGGTGGTGAGTGTCAAATTTCTTGAAATAAGTACCATAGATCTGACATACTAGGACTTGGTTTTTCCTGCTCTAGGATCTACTGCACCGGATTTCACACTATATGGAGATGCAGCGGATAAATCTCTTTTCTGTAGGTGCTGGAATGGAAAGGAGTATTTTATTCACAGCACAAGTTGTGAAGGAATGACAATTTGTTCAAATGTCTTGACTTGGAAAAGGTGGGGTTGCTATGCAAATTTCCCAGCTGCAAAACTGGGCTCTGTGTGCACAGATTTATGAACTTCACACTCTGTACTCTTTTGGGTCCTTGACCTCATATGTGATACAAATTTATTTCCTCTGGGGGTGACCAGGGAAAGATTAAACTGGCTGAATTGATTGCATCCATCTATTATAAATTAGCTCCAATAATTCCTTGCAGTGTTTGTGCTCAAAACTGTAAATCTGAGGTGCTATTTTTTGGTTGAGTAAGGAATTTGACATTAGAAATGATGCAGAGAAAAACAAAGTATGCTACAAAACACTGACAAAGAATCTTTGCTGAATGAAATGTTACACACTGTACCCTGCAGCAGCTTTTTCCTCTCCTCTTCTCTCTCCCTTAGCAATAACTGATCAGAAATGTTACAGATACATTTTTAATGATTTATACCAAAAATCTGAAAAGGAAAAAATGAAATTAAAACAAACAGAAAACTCTTCATTTAATCAATTTATTGTTTGAGCTTTTCCTGTTGGTTTTGAACTTCATCTGAACAATGAAAACAATAACTGACCTCTAAAAATGTAGATTTTATATATAGAAAAAAGTATCATGTTTTGAATCCTTAAAATTCTTTTTCCTAAAATAATTCACCTCTATGTCAACTTCCTTTCTCCTATTCAAACATTTTAAATTCCAGAGATATGTAATTTAAATGCAACAACACAGAATTTTTGCGAAGTATTGCTTAGATGAACTCCTCCACCTTTTATCCTATATATCAAAAGGAATATCAGTTCCAAGGGGGCGGGGGGACATAAAAGGAAAATTAGGCACTACTTATTCACAGCAGCCAGTATAAAAGAAGATTATGAAGAATAAGAAATCCTGACTCAATAGAAAGAGCCCTAAATTTGAATCAATGGAATTGGGTTCAAATCCAGACTGTCATTTACTGATGGTTGTTGTTTAGTCATTTTTAGTCATGTGCAACTCTTCTGCCCTCTTTAGGGGGTTTTCTTGGCAGAGATACTAGAGTGGTTTGCCATTTCCTTCTCCGGCTTTTTATAGTTGAAGAAACTGTTGTTTTGTTAGAATTTAAATACTTTTGCAGGAAGGATTATTTCATACTTTGAGTTTCTTTCTCCAATGCCTAACTATGGTTTCTGGTTCATTGGAGGAACAAAATAAGTGGTTGAATTGATTGACTTAAGGAAGTTATAACTCGATTTTAATAAGGAAGAAAAAGTAGGTATTGTCTTGTATGTGTCCCAGATGTCACGATAGCCAATGAAAGGAAACTTGAGATGATTAATGGGTAAAAATAATGATGAACAATATGTTTCAGTTTACATGGTGCTTTATGCCAGGTGTGTCAGCTGTGCTTGACAGTTGTGAAAAACAGAATGCAATTGAGAACTAACAAAATAAATAACCATAAAATACAGATAATGCTAATTTGTGGTTTTCCTAGTCAATATACAACCTGCTGAGATCCTTTGCTGTTTGAGATTGACACTACTGCTTAATCTCACTGGAATCTTACAATTATTTTATAAGGTAGATACTTCAGGTATTGTTATCCACATTTTATAGATGAAGTTCCCTATTTGTGTAGTAAATATCGGAGAGGGGACACAGTTCCTACTTACTCTAAATCCTGTGCCTTATGCATTCCATCGTATTATTTCAACTAGTAGGCTTATAGGTAGGTAGAGTGGGGCTCAAATTCTGTTTCTGATTCTTCATAATAATATGAGCATGAGCAAATTAATCAACTTCTTTCAGTCTCGGTTTCTTCATTTCTGAAATGGAAACGATAATAACTTTAGTTCCCACCTCACACAGTCATTGTGAGGATCAAATGAAGTAGTATCAGATTTCCCAAAAGTCTTAGGACAATTGCAAGTTTTAAAAGCTTTGATAGCTCATGACCACACAAGGACTTTTAGGACACCCTTCGATGTAATGTTTTTGCACCCTTTAAAGTCTAAGGCAAATTCTTACTCTTATCCAAGAGTGATGGAAAGCTCTCAAGAATGAGAGCTTTTTTAATGCATCTAGGTTTTCTTATCTTTTCCAAGCTGAAAGTACAGAGAATACTCACAGACCTAACTGTAGTCTAATAGTCACAGGAGTTTTAACCTGCTGTTTTACCTCATTTGATTGGTTACCCTATAAGTTGGTTTACTTCTCCTTAGGCAATCTGATAGCACAGTTCTTGTGAGAGTACACCACATGGATGCAAAATTTAGTATACACACCCAAACAGTTTAGTGTACCTCATCTCGAAACTTCTGAGTTCTAGAGATCTACCAGCTTCATGCTCACAGGTGCAGTAATTAATTACAGGCATGAGCCACCATGACTACTAGTCAAAAAATTGCATTTTAGTAATACAATTCAAGTATATTTCAATGAGGAATAAAAGCTAGAGCTGCTTGAAGAG
Organism: Potorous gilbertii; assembly: GCA_028658325.1. Taxonomy (NCBI): domain Eukaryota; kingdom Metazoa; phylum Chordata; class Mammalia; order Diprotodontia; family Potoroidae; genus Potorous; species Potorous gilbertii. Next base: position 17,000 of record JAQQSK010004935.1, read on the forward strand.
ACGTATGTCTATAATCAGGGAATGTGTTGAACTATTTATTGATCAGACATGTATAAAGTATGGATGTTTCTAGGCATGAAACATTGTATGGAAAGGTCAGAAATTTTATGAATTAATTGGTTTTGATGATCTTTTCTTCCTCTCCTCCCAATTTGTTTTAAAGGAAGAGCAAGAGGGGAGGAGTCTAAGGAAGTTTAAGGAAGAAATCAGAGGGAAGAAAGGAAAGTATCAGTGAAATCTATCACGCAAAGAAGATGGAAGCAAAATCTGTCAGTGAAAAAGAATGAGCTAAGATTAGTGAGAGATGCTAAGAACTACAAAATGGTCTACTTTTTAAATCTTTTAAAGGTCATCTTGGAAAATTGAGGAAGGGATATGATCATTGTGAAGATGGAATGGAGATTTGGAAACGGATTATGAAGAGAGACCATACCATTCCAATTCTTTTTTTTTTTTTAAATAAATTTATTTAACTTTTTACATTCATTTTCACAAGATTTTGGGTTCCAAAATTTTCTCCCC
>JAQQSK010004936.1:7425-23019 GCA_028658325.1 Potorous gilbertii
GCAAAAGCTCACTGAAGAAAATAGTTCTCTCAAAATTAGAATGGAACAGATGGAGGCCAGTGATTTTCTGAGAAACCAAGAAATCACAAAACAAAACCAAAAGAATGACAAAATGGAAGAGAATGTGAAATATCTCATTGAATATTGTTTGACTGATTCTTGATGTCTCATACGGTCATTAACTTCTACTTGTCCAATTCTAATTTTCATCAAAGTGTTTTCTTCAATTAACTTTTGCCTCTCTTTTTCCATCTGTCCAATTATTCGTTTTAAGGAATTATTTTCTACACTAAATTTTTGTACTTCCTTTTCTATTTGTCAAATTTTCCCAGTTAGGTTTTGTGCTTCCTTTTCCATTTGTTCAATTTTCCCTTTTGAAGAGGTCTTCTCTTCAGAGAATTCTTTTTGCATACTTTTAAAATCATTAGCCAGTTTTTCCTCTATTTCCTTCTTCAGCTGTTCCAGGAGAGCTGTTTGTGCATGGAAGCAGTTCATAGTCCCTTCTGAAGTTTCAGATGGGAGTAGTCTCAATACTGACCTCTTTGGTCCTTGTCCCCATAGAATGATTCTATGATCTTTTCCTTCCTCCTTTGCTTCTTGCTCATGATGGTGATACTTTGTGTGTTGTGCCCTCCAGTTTCTTCAGTTACAAGCTGGAGAATCTGTTGTTGATCTTCTGATGTGGGAAATCTAAGGGCAAGTATCTTTGTTTTTCCTTTTTTTGTGTTTTCTAGCTTAGCCCTGGGGCTAGCTTGTTAAGTGTGGGGGAGTGATGGTCTGGTCAGGGGAGATCTCCTCAGTTGACCTAGAGTAAAGGCAGCCTCAGTTCACACCTGTGTCCTAGTGGGATTTCTATCCCCTCTGTGACTCCTTTCCTAGTGCTGAGGCATGCCTGTGTCCTAGTTTGAGTTTTCACCTCTTTTGGGGCTCCTCTCCTTCCTGGTTAGCCTTTGCTACAAGTAGGGAATCCCCCTTAGCTACTTTCCTAGCCTCAGGCTCTATGAAACTGTTTGCCCCTTCAGCTGTCACCACTTATCCAGGATTTTTCTGTGGAAATATTTTATAGTTCTTTTGAGGTCAATAAGGGGAGGAAGAGAGAACATTTACTGAGTACTCCACCATTTTGGCTCCAGGAAGATCAAGTACGTTTCTTACAGACCTTTAATCTTCGAGTTAAAAGTCTCAGGAGTGGCTGCAGTTGATACCTTGGGCTCAATGACTGTCACTCACTTGGCTCTGGGGTCTCTTGCCCTGGGCTGACACTCTACCATTCCAGCATGCTGCTGTTGTCTGTGGCCACCCTGGGATTTTCCTGCTTGGCCAATGCTGCTGTGGGACTTGGTGCTCTGTGTGCTGTGGGCTCACCCTAGAGGAACAGATCTTTCCTGCTGATCTTCCAGTCTGTCCTGCGCTGAGAATCTGCCACAGTCTGTCTCCTACTGGATTCTGCACCTCCAAAATTTGGTCAGATTTTCTTTTTAAAGGTATCTGAAGGAGTTTGTCTAAGAGCTTAGGTGAGTAGTTGTTCTCACTCCACCCTCTTGGCTCAGCCCCCCAGAGTTGAATATATCTCAGAGAAAAATAAACAAGGAAATATGGAACTAAATAGATTTTGAAAAAAAAAAGTATTTAATTGTCTTCATGACCTCTGAGTGGAAACACTAAAGAATATCTATATCTACATATTTACATATATTAAAAATGCTATATAAAATATAATCAGAATTACAAGGTATTTTTACCAAATTGATCTTGAAGCAGGGTACAAAGAAAACATAAACAAATTCAAAAAATATTGAAACAATAAAGACATTCTTTAGAGACCATAAAGTGGCAATGAACAAACAATTAACCAAAATGTCAAAATTTATCAAATATAGCTCAAGTAATTATGATAGGATCATTCTCATCACTAAAATCTTTAATTACCAAGATAAAATCAATAAATTAAATATGCAATTTAAAAGAACGAAAACAAGTAAATCTACAACCCCTAAAATAGTAGAAAAGAACATATTTTAAAAGTTTTAAGGAGAGAAATCTGAAAATTAAAAAAATGGTATTAATTAAAAATAAAAGTTTATTTTTAAATATTGCCTAAAAACTGCTAATCTGATCAAGAGCCTTATCTTCATCTCTCACGGATATCAAACTAGCTTCTATAGGCATCTTGCTTCTGTTCTGCTCCCTCCTGTCCCTCACCATCTGGTTCAGTGTATATCAGGATTTGCACAATCCCTGCACCTCGCTCTAGGCAAGTGGATTCACACAGTCCTGGGATTTATCCTGGGGTGGAGCTAATCTGACTCTAGATTGAAGATTAAAGAAGTAAAACTTCATCTCTATTATAGTCTGAGCTATATCTTTACTACTCATCACATCAGGATACCGGGGCCTGGACAATGAGCATCTTGCTAATTACCCTGATGCCACACTTCTACCATGCTCTCTGTCTCTCCATCTCTGTCTCTGTTTCAATAGCTATACCCCCCTTCTCTTCCCTCCACCATTGCTAGTTGGAAGAGCATGACAAACTACTGCCTAGAGTCCCATTCATAATCCCGGTGTTTCAGGGTGGTAGATTGCTTAGATCAAAGTTCCCTTCCCTGGCCACAACTTCCTTATCCTTCATATATATCCATGTCATATCTAATTTTCTCAGGTTTTAAGTAAACTCTGTCTTCTCTTTCTATTGTTAACCACTGAATTTCCATTCATTTTTTTTTAAAGAAACTTCCCTTCCTATTAGACCTCTTTATCTTATATTCCTTTCATCTCCTTAATTGAAATTGAAATCTCAGCTTCCACTATCCCATTCTACCATTTCCAGTATAAGATGAAACTACTACCATTTCCATACCTCCTCAGAGTCCTAAACCAATGGAGTATGAGACCTCCTTCTTATTCTTCTCTGTCCCTTTCTGCTGCTCATCTTACCACGTCATTGAGACACTTTTCTTCTTTCAATATTTAAACTATTCATTTGTATAAGTATACATATATATGTGTATATAAATAAGCTTACCGATCTTAGTAGCATATATCTCTTCATATATAATATATATGCATACATATACATACATATATACACGTATACACATATATACACACATAAATATACATATATACATGCACATACATGCACATTACATATATATATATATATATATTCTCCTAGGCAGGAGACCTTTTAAATCCCTGAGGGAAATAGTCAAAGAAGGAACTGAGTAGTTATCAAGTGACTATTGTTCAGTTTGATGAAGTAGAATGTTAATAATAATATTTTAACAAGTTATGACATTTTCCTTGTTCAAGATTCTTATAAATATTACATCAAATCTACTTGGGAGGAGAGATTTTTTTTTAGTATGCAATTATGCAAACTAGTTATCAAACTAGTTGCAAAAGAAGTAGCAGTGAAACTTATTGGAAAAGATGTTTAGGAGTCAAGAGCAGTGTAAAGTTGAACTGATTGACCTATTTTTTAAGGGTAGAATTGAAGGCTGAAAGCAGAAGTGATGGTCTGGGAAAGCAGGGAGGAATGGAGTCACTGGGTTTTTCTGAGAGGCATAGGAAGATCTAAAAGGGGACAAAATTAAGGTTCAATAGTGCAATCTCAGTGTATGTTGGGATCGAACAGGGCATAACGTTTTCTTTGTTTGTAGCCAAACATGTATGAGAATCAGTACTGAATGGACTTTGACTTTTGGGATAAGTAGGCAATACCATTATTAACCACTAAGCAGGAAGAGGAGATGATCTCATTGGATATTTTTAATGGGAATGTCTCTATTTCATACGCTTTTATTCCAGTCCTCCAGGTGGCATAATTTACAGATCAGTGACTTTCCTCCAGCTTGTGTGACCCTTTCTTTTTGGGGATATCCTAGACATGAGTCACAACTAAGCCATAATTAATTGTCCCTAAGATATAGAAGTGGGGGACTAATGAGCAAAAATAGTGTGAGGGAAAAAAAGGAATTTAATATTTCATCTAAATGGTCATAATCTCCTAGAAGTAAATGAGATTTGGACCATGTACATAGTTACAGAGCTAAAATGCACAAGTAAGGTGTCAGTGTCCCAGTCCCTTGGGTTCAACAGTGTTTTTCATTGATAGAGCAGAAATATGAATTGGGGAGGTACAACACTTGTAAAATTAAATGAGAATATGACCATCCCTGTGTATAGCTAAAGGAAAGTAGGTGCACATTAGAGAGAGCATTGATATTGAAATGAGGAAGACTCAAGTTCTGGAGTTCAAATTCTGCTTCAGATATTTACTACCTATGTGACCCTGGGCAAGTCAATCAAACCTGCTTGCTTCAGTTTCCTCATTTATAAAATCAGCTGAAGACAGAAAAGGCAAATCACTCCAAGTATCTTTGCCAAGAAAATCCCAAATGGGATCACAAAGAGTCAAGCAAGACTGAAATGATTGAATAACAGCAAAAATGTATGGCTGTGGGAGAGTACAGGGATAAATAATAGGTATTGAAGAAGTCGATACATGGGATATTTGAAGGGGTATTAATATTCAAGTAGAAGCCCTCAAGTATAAGATAAGATTTGGGATAAAGAAGAACACAGTGACCTAGGTCTCCTGGTTAAAAGGTGGAGAATGACTTTTAGAAAGTTAAAAGGTTAAAGAAATTAGGTTTCCAGGGGGGCACTGAGTAGTTTTTTTTAAAGGGGGCAGTAGGCCAAAAAAGTTTGGGAATCTCTGTTCTAGGGCAATTGGGCCCATGAGTTCATTTGGTCTTATTGCTTTGTTATTTTCTCACTAGTCTATTTAAGGATTTATCTGCCTAGATAGGGTTTGCTATCTGCCTGAATGTGTATTTCTCCTGGAACTGTATATGAATATGTTTTATTACTCTAATTCAGTGTAAACTCCTTAAAGGTTGGGACTGTCTCACTTTCTAACTTGTATCCCTAGTGCCACGTATTCTATAAATAATACTTGATTGATTAATTGATTGGTTAAATAAAGAGACAAGCAAAATAAATGACCAACTTTTTTTTAAAATGAACAAATTAAATTCGTAATAGATAGGGAATGTAGAAACTTAGCAGAAATTATTTTATGCATGTACATGCAAGTAAAATAGAATGATTATTCATAAAAACATACAAAGATTATCCAGAAAAAGGTAAATTACACAAGTTAACAAGACAGTATTTTTTAAAACAATCTCATAGAAAGAAATTGAATAAACTAAAAATGAATCTTAAAAAGAGAATAAAACAACAACATAAACAAAAACCTGGATCAAATAAATTTATAAATTAATTCTTTCCAATATTTAAAAACAATGAAAGCCTATGATTTAAATATTATTCTCATGCATAGAGATAGAAGGTACTATACCAAATTCTTTTAATGAGAAAGGCATGGAAATAACATTCAAATCTGGTAGAGACAAAATAGAGATTGAGCACTGTAGAACAATTTCACAAATGAGTATTAATGGAAATTGCTAAATAAAATCCTTAGAAAAGACTAAATCAAAGTTATAAATCATAATCAATTTGGATCTATATCATGGATGGAGAATGGTTTTGCATTAGAAAAACAATTTGTGTAGTTAATCTTATAAAGACAAAAATACTCCTCCCCCCAAAATTGTACATGGTTATTTAAATTGATGCAGAAAATGCCCTTCAACAAAAACAGCACTGATTTGTGGGAGGAAGAGGGAGAATATAAACCCTAGAATTCATAGTGATGGATGGGTCTCTTTTTATTTTAATATTTTATTTTCCCTAATTATATGTAAAAACAATTTTAACATTCTTTTCTTAAATTTTGAGTTTAAAATTCTTTACCTCCCTACCCTCTCCCAGGCCACTGAGAAGGCCAGCAATTTGATATAGGCTACTAATGTGTAGTCATGCAAAACAGATCACATGTAAGTCTACTGTGAAGGAGAAAAGACTGAAAAACATTGAAGAAATACAGAGAAAGAAAATTAAAAGTATCTTTCATCTGAGTTCAGGTTTCTTTCCTAAAAGAAACTGAAAGTCCAGTTCTTTCTCTGGAGATGGACAGCACTTGTCATCACAAGACTTCCAGAATTGTCTTGGATCATTGCATTGCTGAGAATAAGTAAGTTATTCACAGTAGCTCATCATGCAATAATTCTGTTACTGTGTACAAGGTTTTCCTTGTTCTGCTCATTTCACTTTACATCAGTTCATGCAAGTTTCTAGTGGTTTTTCCAAGAGCATCCAACTCATCATTTCTTATAGCACAATAGTATTCCATCATAATCATATACAACAGTTTGTTCAGTCATTTCCCATTTGATAGACATCGCCTCAATTTCCAATTCTTTGCCACCAAAAAGTTACTATAAACATTTTTATATACGAAGGTTTTTTTTTTCTTAAAACTCTTTGGTAAGGACCTTGCAGTGCTATTGCTTGGTCAAAGGTTATGCATGGCTTTATAGCACCTTGGATATAGTTCCAAAATGATCTACAGAATGGTTGAATCAGTATACATATTCACCAACAACAGTGCATTAGTATTCTAATTTTCTCATACTCCCTCCAACATTTATCATGTTCCTCTTCTATCCTACCAGTCAATCTGATACATGTGTAGTGGTATCTCACAGTTGTTATAATTTCATTTTTCTCCTCAACAGTGATTTAGGTAAGTTACATGACTCTAAGTAGCTTTGACTTCTTTGTCTGAAAACTTCCTGGACTTTCTTAAGCACTTCCACCAAGCCCAGCCAAATACCTGTAAAAGATGACTCTAAACAAATTCTGGAGCTGTAGAACTCATAGAATGAAAGAGTGAAGCACGTCTCCAGCCCAAGACAATCTGGAAGGTTTCCAGGAAGTGTCTATCATGCCACTCAAGGGGCAGGGCACAGTTCAGTGTGGGCCGTTAGTACACAGAGGGAACCTGAGCAGGCCTTGGGGAGACTGAATCTGACACGTGATGGTTTCCAGAATTCATGACCCCAAACACTGTGGATAAATTGGAAGGTCAGTGGGAAAAGTCTGTGGGACCAGAGCAGGAGAGTGGAGTGATCCGGCCCCAGCACCAGGGCAGAAGAGGAGTGAGGGGATGGAGGAACGTGTGGCAGCCTCAGCAGCAGCAGAGGCAGCTGCAGTCACTGTTTCTACAACTCTAGGCCCACAGATTGTAGGGGGATCTAGTGATCGACAGTACACCCCCCCCCCCATCCTCACTGGAAAAGCTCAAAAGTCAAGTAGATGGCTGGGGAAATGAATAAAAACCAGAAAAAGAATTGAACTATAGAATTGTACTTTGGTGACAAGGAAGAGCAAAGCATGCAAACAGAAGAATACAAAGTCAAAGCTCCTTTACTCAAAGCCTCCAAGAAAAATATGAACTGGTCTAATGTCATGGAAGAGCTCAAGAATGATTTTGAAAATCAAGTAAGAGAATTAGAGCAAAACTTGGAAAGAAAATTGAGAGGGATGCAAGAAAACCACAAAAAATGAGTCAATTGCTTGCAAAAGGAGACATCAAAAAATGCTGAAGAAAATAACATTGTAAAAAATAGACTAACCCAAAAGGCAAAAGAACTCCAAAAGGCCAATGACTAGAAGAATGACTTAAAAAACAGAATTGGCCAGATAGAAAAGGAGATCTAAAATCTCACTGAAGAAAATAATTCCTTAAGGATTAGAATGGAGCAGATGGAAGATAATGACTTTATGAAAAACCAAGAAATTATATAACAAAATCAAAGGAATGAAAAAATAGCAGATAATGTGAAATATCTCACTGGAAAAACAACTGACTTGGAAAATAGATCCAGAAGAGACAATTTTAAAATTATGGGACTACCTGAAAGCCATGATTAAAAAAAAATCATCCTAGACATCATCTTTTTTGAAATTATGAAGGAAGACTTCTATGATATTCTAGAACCAGAGGGTAAAATAAATATTGAAAGAATGCACCAATCACCTCCTGAAAGAGATCCCAAAAGGAAAACTCTAAGAATACTGTAGTCAAATTCCAATTTTCTCAGTTCAAGGAGAAAATGTTACAAGCAGCCAGAAAGAAACAATTTGAGTATTGTACAAATACAATCAGGATAACACAAGATCTAGCAGTTTCTATGTTAAGAGATCAAGGGCTTGGAATATGATATTCCAGAAGTCAAAGGAGTTAGGATTAAAACCAAGAATCACCTACCAAGTAAAACTGAGTATATTACTTCAGGAAAAAAATGGTCATTCAATGAAATAGAGAACTTTCAAACATTCTTGATGAAAAGATCAGAGCTGAATAGAAAATTTGACTTTCAAACTCAAGAATCAAGAGAAGCATTAAAAGGCAATGAAGAAAGAGAAATCATAAGGGACTTACTGAAGTTGATCTGTTTACATTGCTACATGGAAAGATAATATTTCTAACTCTTGAGATTTTTCTCAGTATATGGGTAGTTGGAGGGATTGGGATTATATACTTATAGACAAAGGGCATAGGGTGAGTTGAATAGGAAGAGATAATATCTAAAAAAATAAAATTAAGGGATGAGAGGGGGCGAAGTCAAGATTGCTGAGTAGAAAGATGTACATATAACTAGTTTTTTCCACACAGCCCATAAAATTCCTATAAAGAAAGACTCTCAATAAATTCTAGAGCAGCAGAAGTGGAAAACAACAGAGTGGATATTTCCAACCCAGGGTGACCTGAAAGGCCAACAGGAAAGGACTGTCACACTGGACACAGAGCAGAGCCCAGCCCAAACTTGGTCACGCATCTTGGCTCTGAGAGGAGGATGTGAGCAAGCCTCAGGGGTGGAATTCCCAGGCTAGTAGCAGCAGTTCACAGATCCCACAACCCACAGGCAACAAAGGTCAGTGACAGGGTTTTTTCAGCTGGCTGGGAAGGGAGAAGGGCTTTCCCATAGCTCTGGCCTCAGGCAACAGCAACAGACGCCACATTGGGCAGGTGGCATCAGTTCCCATAGCAGCCCCTACAGCAGCCCACATCCATTGTTGGATCATAAAATCCATGGGGGCACTGAGAAGCTGATTCTTACCATAGCCCTGTGTAGAGGCTTTGCAGCAGCTGATCTTTATCTTACACTGAATGACTGCCTTGCCCCTGCAGCTTATTTGAATCTCAGCCCCTAGTGCTGGCTTGGTGGAACAGGGGTGAAGTGGTTGTGAAGAGGAAATTCTATTAAGATTCTGGACACAAAATCTCTGCTTGCTCCCAGAGTAGTATACACATTTTATTGGGCCACCTTTGTGGAACTGAGATCTTACAGATCCCCAGAATATACCCTACTCTTGACAAAGGACCCAAAAATCAAGTAACTGGTTGGGAAAATGCCCCCAAAATGGAAAGAACATAAGACTATAGAAGGTTACTTTCTTGGTGAACAGATATCTTCTCCCATCCTTTCTGATGAGGAAGAACAATGCTTACCATCAGGGAAAGACATAAAAGTCAAGGCTTCTGTATCCCAAATATCCAAAATAAATATTCAATGATCTCAGGACATGGAAGAGGTCAAAAAGGATTTTGAAAATCAAGTAAGAGAGGTGGAGGGAAAATTGGGAAGAGAAATGAGAGAGATGCAAGAAAAGTATGAAAACAGGGTCAACACCTTCCTAAAGGAGACCCAAAAAATGCTGAAGAAAATAACACCTTTAAAAAAAGGCTTAATTTATTAAAATGTATTTAAAAAATTAACTTAATTGACAAAAGACATTCAAAAAGCCAATGAGGAGAAGAATGTTTTAAAAGGCATAATTAGCCAAATGGAAAGGGAGGTTCAAAAGCTCACTGAAGAAAATAGTTCTCTCAAAATTAGAATGGAACAGATGGAAGCTAATGACTTTCTGAGAAACCAAGAAATCACAACACAAAACCAAAAGAATGAAAAAATGGAAGATAATGTGAAATGTCTCATTGGGAAAACAACTGACCTGGAGAGTAGATCCAGGAGAGACAATTTAAAAATTATGGGATTACCTGAAAGCCATGACCACAAAAAGGGCCTAGATATCATCTTTCATGAAATTATCAAGGAAAACTGCCCTGATATTCTGGAACTAGGGGGCAAAATAAATATTGAAAGAATCCACCAATCACCTCCTGAAAGAAATCCAAAAAGAGAAACTCCTAGGAATATTATATCCAAATTCCAGAGTTCCCAGGTCAAGGAGAAAATATGGCAAGCAGCTAGAAGGAAACAATTTAAGTATTGTGGAAATACAATCAGGATAACACAAGATCTAGCAGCTTCACCCTTAACGGATCAAATGGTGTGAAATATGATATTCCAGAAGTCAAAGGAATTAAGATTAAACCAAGAATCACCTACCCAGAAAAACTGAGTATAATACTATAGGGGGAAAAATCGTCTTGCAATGAAATAGAAAACTTTGAAGCATTTTTGATGAAAAGACCAGAGCTGAAAAGAAAATTTGACTATTAAACACAAGAATCAAGAGAAACATGAAAAGGTAAACAGCAAAGAGAAATCATAAGGGACTTCCTAAAAGTTGAACTGTTTACATTCTGACATGGAAAGAAAATATTTGTAACTCTTGAAACTTTTATCAGTATCTGTGTCATCAATGGGATTACACACATACACACACACACACACACACACACACAGACAAAGACAGAGACAGACAGAGACAGAGAGAAACAAAGAGACAGAGCACAGGGTGAGTTGAATAGGATGGGATCATATCTAAAAAAATGAAATTAAGGGATGAGAGTAGAATATAGTGGGAGGAGAATGGGAGAAATGGAATGGGGCAAACTATCTCATAAAAGAGGCAATTAAAAGACTTTTCAGTGGAGGGATAAGGGGGGAGGTGAAAGAGAAAACATGAAGCTTACTCTCATCACATTCGTCTAAAGGAAGGAATAAAATATACATTCATTTTGGTATGAAAACCTGTCTTACAATACAGGAAAGTGGTAGAGAAGGGGATAAGTGGGGGGGGGGGAGTAATGGAAGGGAGGACAATGAGAGGAAGAAGCAATTAGAATTCAGCACTCTTGGGAAGGGCCAAGGTCAAAAGAGAAAATAGAAGATATGAAGGGCAGGATAGGATGGAGGCAAATATAGTCTTACACAATATGACTGTTATGGAAGTCATTTGCAAAACTACACATATGTGGCCTATAATTGCTTGCCTTCCCAATGGGGGTGTGTAGGGTGGGAGGGAGGAGGAGAAGTTGGAACTCAAAGTTTTAGGAACAACTTTTGAGTGTTGTTCTTGCATACAACTGGGAAATAAGAAATACAGGTAATGGGGTATAGAAATTTATCTTGCCCTATAGGACAAAAGAGAAAATGGGGACAAGGGAAGACAGGGATATTAGAAGGGAGGGCAGATTGGTGATAGGGGTGATTAGAATGCTTGGAGTTTTGAGGTGGGGGAGAGGAGGGACAGGGAGAAAGTTTGGAACTCAAAAGCTTATGGAAATGAATGTTAAAAACTAAGAAGAAAAGAATATATATATATATATTTTTTTTAATTATGTCTCCTGGTCCTATTTTCCAGGTCTTTTGGTCATACAAGCAAATGTTTCAAATTTTCTCGATTTTTTTCATTCTTTTGATTTTAGTTGATTGATTCGTGATGTCTCATAGAGTTTTTAATTTCCACTTAATTCTAATTTTTAAGGAATCATTTTTTTCAATGAACTGTTATACCTCCTTTTCCACTTGGCCATTTCTACTTTTTAAGAATTTCTTTTTTTCTGTGCATGTTTGTACATCCTTTGCCAATTCTACTTTTAAAGGTATTCTTCTCTTCATTGGATTTTTGTGCCTCTTTTACCATTTGACTTATTCTGGGTTTTTTTAGATGTTTTCTTTAGTACTTTTTGTGCCTCCTTTACCAAGCTGTTGACTCTTTTCTTTTTCATTATTTTCTTGTATCAATCTCATTTCTCTTATCAACTTTTCTTCTACCTCCCTTACTTAATTTTTAGAATCCCTTTTGACATCTTCCTGATTGGTCTGAGACCAATTCATATTTTCTTTGAGGCTTTAGATGTAGAAGTTTTGATTTTGTTATCTTCTGAGTTTTTGTTTTCATCTTCCCTGTCATCTTAGTAACTTTCTATAGTCAGGATTTTTTCTGCTGTTTGTTCATTTTCCAGCCTTTTTATTGCTTTTTAACTCTATACTAAAATGTGACTCTTCTTCCATAATGGAGGAGGCCAAGGTCCCCAGCTTCAGACTTCTTTGTGAAACTCTTTTCAGAGATAATTCAGGGGACCTATGAATTAGTTCTTCCAAAATGGTATGATCAAGGGAGAGGTGTGTTTCTTACTCTTATTTACTGTATACTGGTCTGTGAGTGACCACAAGAACTCTTTTCCACCCTAGAACTGCAACCAGTATCCCTGCTCCCCTTTGGCCACAAGCTCTGATATGCTGGGTCTTTTCTTTGCCCTGGGATTGAGACAATGGAAAATGACAGATTCAAGTTTGGGTGATGCCACAGAGTTCCTGTCTCTAGTGCCAGCAAATGAACCCCTGTAATTTCATTCTCAGCAGTTGTTTGACCCCATTACCCTCTGTGGGTTGAGAGATCCAGAAACCACCACTGCCATTATTGATTCAGTGCCTGCTCCTATTTTGCTGGGGCTATGCTCCCTTAGCCTATACTGCCTTGGCCAATGACGGACTGCACTCCACTCTCACCTTCAGGTAACAGACCTTTCCTGCCAACCTTCTAACTTGTCTTATGTTGGAAAATTGTTTCACTCAATCCTTTTGTGGGTTCTGCCACCCTAGAACTTGTTTTGAGTCATTATTTAAAGATATTTAAAGGGGTAGGAAAAGAGTTCAGATAAGAGCCTACCTTTTCCCTGCCATTTTGACTCTTTAAAAAAAAAGATATATCTAAAATGAAAATCTGACATTGTTTACAATAATACTGTGAAGTATCAGAAACATTCTCATTACAAATGAGAGCAAATTGATGATTTGACGTAGTTATGAAAATGAGAGATGAAGGAATCTTAAAGGGAAACAAAATTAAACATATAAACATCATAAAAGGGACAATAAAATTATCATCTATGGATGACATATTTACTTAGGAAAAAAGACTCACTGAAGAGATTAATGGAGATGATGAAAATAATTATCCAAAAATCCATCATTATTTCTATACAATATTAACGATACCTAAAAGAAAGAATAACAAAAGAAATACTGTTCACTAAAACTGCCAAATTTTAAGTTAATCCACTAACACACACACAAGATTTACACTGATACAATTACAAAACAACATTTACAAAAATAAAGGGAGACAAAGGAATATAGTTATTCAGTGCTCATTTAATGGGCTATGCAAATATAATAACAATGAGAATTCTACCCAAATTAACCTCTTTAAAACTGTTCTGAGAGAAATTATTGTTAATAATCAATGATCTGAGGAGAAACAGAGTTCTCCTGTTTTCCTAAGTCCTCATTTAAAAAAATTCAGTCTCTTGAATACATTGCTACTAATGAGATTGGATAATTTTCTTGTTCAAGAACCCACCCAGGTAGAGTAGTTGTTGTATTTTGCTGAGTTTGGGGTGGGACATAAATTCTTTGAGTATACTGTTTAAGACCATAGGTGCTCTGGGTATATATTCTCTCTGTCAAAAGGTGTCATGGTGTCACTCTCAGCCCTACATTGAACTCTTACTCTTCAAAGGTTAGAGATAAACTGGGAGCCCACCACCAAGATTGTCTTTTGTCTAACAGAAGGTCAAATGACCTTCCTCTTATTAATAAATGTGCTATCCTTATGAATAGTATGACGAAACTACCTAGGAACTATGTTTCTCTTGAACTTTTTTAATTGCTATAGTTTACCAATCAGAGTAGCTAGGGAATATTTCTTAAAACTAGAGAAAACATTGACAAAATTCATTGGGATTAAAACAAGATGCAGAATCTCAAGGGAAATAAGGGAGAAAAAAAACAGTATGTGTGAAAAAAAGGAGACTTTTGAACTAATAGTCATGAAAATATTTGATATTTGTTTTAAAAAAAAAGAGAAAACTAGGTGAGTAAAACAGAGTAGGAAAATAACATACAAAAGTGATTGAAAACAGTTGCTCAGTTTCTCAGTTTTTTACTAAATCCAAGAAAATAAATTATTTCAGGAACGACTGTATTTTTCACAAGATACTATTAGAAAACCTTGAAGGCAGTTTGGAAGAAATTTGGTTTCAAACAAAATCATACATAATATGTCACAAATATACATTCAATATAATTATAGTCACTTACAAGAAAAACCTGGAGAACCAAAGTACCTTTAAAATTGTGACTGTGAAGATTTATAATCAAACAGGGAAAAAGGAGATCATAAAGGACAGAATAGAAAGTTTTGATTATATATTTTAGAAAATAATATCAAAAATAAGAATAAAATCCACTAGAAAAGATAGTCACATCAAACACTACTGAAAATTGTAACAACAACAACAATGGCTAGTGTGTATATAGTGTTTTAAGTTTGGAGTACTTTACAAGATTAATTTTATCTTCACCACAACCCTGAGGAAGTAGGTGCTACTGTAATCTCCATTTTGCAGATGAAGAAACTAAGATACAGAGAGGTGAAGTGACTTGCCAAAGGTCACACAGCTGCTCAATATCTAAGGTTCTACTTGAATCTACTTCAGGTTTCAGGTTGAGCACTGTCTATCTACCTATGAAGATTTGACATCCAAGATACACAGAAAATTGAAATAATTGTGTAAAGTTGTCACTGCTCTAGATATGATGGCAAAGTATATAATCTTTCAAAAGAAGAATTAAAATTTATGTGACCCTTGAAAGGTTTCTAATCACAGATAACAGCAAAAAAATAAAACAGCTTTGAGATTTTACTCCATACTCTGAAGGTGGAGAAGTAGGAATGATGAGAAAGACAGGGTACACTCAACGTTTGGCATACAGTGAGGAGTGTGGGGGTTGAGGGGGTATTCTTTGGGACAATAGCACATTAATGCAATAGGGGCAGATCTATGAACTAGTCCAACTGTGCCAGATTATAAGTTTAATATTATGCAAGATAAATGGCTAAATGTTCCACATATTTCGATCACAAAATTCAACTAACCAAGAAAGTTAAAGAAAGAATAATTCAAACATATTAAATTATTTTATATATATATATATATATATAAATTTATTTATTTAACTTTTTACATTCATTTTCATAAAATTTTGGGTTCCAAATTTTCTCCACATTTGTCCCCTCCCCCCATCCCAATGCACCGAGCATTCTAATTTCCCCTATCACCAATCTGCCCTCTCTTCTATCATCCCTCCCTTCTCTTGTCCCCATCTTCTCTTTTGTCCTGTAGGGCCAAATAACTTTCTATTCCCCATTACCTGTATTTCTTATTTCTTAGTAGCAAGAACAATACTCAACAGTTGGTCCTAAAACTTTGAGCTCCAACTTCTCCCCATCCCTCCCTCCCCACCCATTCCCTTTGGGAAGGCAGGCAATTCAATATAGGCCATATCTGTGTAGTTTTGCAAGTGACTTTCATAATAGTCGTGTTGTGTAAGACTAACTATATTTCCCTCCATC
>JAQQSK010004937.1:0-14285 GCA_028658325.1 Potorous gilbertii
CATTCTTCTCCTCATTGGCTTTTTGAACCTCTTTTGCCAATTGAGTTAGCCTATTTTTCAAGGTGCTATTTTCTTCAGCATTTTTTGGGGCCTCCTTTATTAAGGTATTGACCCGTTTTTCATGATTTTCTTGCATCTCTCTCATTTCTTTTCCCAGTTTTTCCTCCACCTGTCTAACTTGATTTTCAAAATCCTTTTTGAGCTCCTCCATAGCCTGAGCCCATGGGGTATCTATTTCAGATATTTGAGATACAGAAGCTTTGACTCCTATGTCTTTACCTGATGGTAAACAGATCTCTTCGTCGTCAGAGAGGAATGGCGCAATCCTCTGTTCACCAAGAAAATAACCTTCTATGGTCTTATTTTTTTTCCCTTTTCTGGGCATTTTCCCAGCCAGTTACTTGACTTCTGAGAGTCCTCTCCACCCCAGGCCTAGGCCTGCCCAGCCAGTGCTTGGGGTCTGGGATTCAAATGCTCCTCCCCAGCCTCAGGGTTTTTGGGGGCAGGCCTGACTGCTCTTCAGTGGGAACTTATCTGATGGTTCTCAGGTGGGGGCAGGGCCGCCTCTCAGGCTCAGTTTCCTCAGGGGATTTATGCAGAGAACTTTTGTAATGGAGCTGCTGTGGAGCTCCTGCCTGCCTCTGGCCGAGCTGCCTCAGCCTCTGCTGCAGCGTCGACCTCCCGAGGGGGTCCGAGTCCCAGAGATACCCCACTCCCCTCTCAGCCTGTCTCTCTCACTGACCTGTGGGTCTATGGGTGGAGGGACCTTCGCAGCTGCCAGAGATTCAGGACCCTGAAGCCTGCTTGGGTCTGCTCGCTCCTCTCAGTGCGATGCGGCCAGGGCAGGGGGAGGGGAGGGCTCCGCTCCCGTCTGGGGCGCGATGGGCCCCTGGGGTTGGTTTTTCAGGGCTCTCTGCAATGAAAATCTCCTTCACTGTGTTTCTGCGCGGTTTCCACTGTTCCAGAATTTGTCAGGAGTTCTTTTTACAGGAAAATCATGGGCTGTGGGTTCGGAGCTAGCAAATGTGAGTCTTTCTTCTCCGCCACCTTGGCTCTGCCCCCTTCCTTTGTCAAATTCAGACAAACCTCAGAAGCATTATCTGTTTCCTGAGTGTTTTTTTCTTCTTTTTTTGATTTTTGTTTAAGCCCAGCAACTTTATGTGACACAGTTCAAAGAAAAGTAGATTTTCAGCTCCACCATTTACTATGTGGTCATGGGCAAGCCACAAATAATTTTGATAAACCTTTTTATCCTTTACAAAATGGAGGCAATAAAACTTGTATGAAGGCAAATTGTATTGTTGTGAAGAAGATCCCTTTGTAATTTGTAAGTATACAAATTATACATTATATAAATGTAACCTAGATTGACTGTTCCCCTATCACAATATGAATTACACTTTTGTTTCCCTCCCCTGCATTCTTCCAGAATTCCTCCTTTCTTGTTGACTTCTTCTTTTATAGTGCAAGCATACTTCTCTCCATTCATGTGAACACATGCTACCAGCTCAGTTATTTCCTCATCTTTCATTCTGAATCTTTGAAACTGGCCCAGCTGTGCCTGCCTCCTTTTCATTATGACATGATTTTGGGCAGTTTGCATAGATGTGCCCTTTATCATTACAAAGGTTACACACAATTCTCTTTTTCCAGGAGGCGCTGCTGTGTCCTTGTTTTGCTCACCTGAAAGCCTTTTCGTGATTGCATACTACACCCAGATGATTTCCTGAGCTACAGTTACAGCTGCAGCTTGCCTTTGGCCATCCCTTACAACAGTTAAAACCCTCCTCTGGCCCTAAATAAAAAGCACCCAGCAGGTGGTTAACCTCACAATCTCCTTGCCACATATTTTTCTCAGTTTAAAACCCAAGACACTCCTCTACTTTTACTGCCAATACTAATGATACCTTTTATATCAGGTCACAATATCTCCTAAAGCCATTGTTGTATTTCTATGGAAAGTAAACACCTTAAATTTTCTTGTCTTTCTGAGAATAATCATAAAGTTCTCCCAGAATTTCTCCCTAATAATCTCTCAAAAATTAAGTATTTTTGATGATTTGTAATTCTCATTAAAGTGTTTATCTCTAAGCTTTTTAATTACTACAAATATATCCTCTAGTTTCATTCTAGTTAAATTTATAATCAAGTTCACCATCAAATAACAAGAGCAACTCATTTTATAACCCTTTATGACTTCTAAAGGAATTTTTCATTGCAACACTATGAGGTGTTTATCTTACAGATGAAGAAATTGACCCATCTAAGGCTCTGATTTGCCCAGGGACTCAATTTTTATATATAAATTGTGATTTGATCCCTAGGCTACTATTTCTAAACATAGCACTGTTATCTACTATGAAACACTTATGACCTCTTGTTGTCAGACAACAGTATACATGGAGTAGTTGGGGGCACTGTGGTGTAGTGGAAAGAAGTGAGATTAGGTTTGAAAGGACTCAGTTGCAAATGTTTTGCATTTAATGTAACCAAATTTTGGTTACTTGGAATTACTGCTTAACATACTACAACAGCTTCTATAGAGCATTGAAAGATGGTGTGAATTCAAATAGAAATGGGAACCACTAAACTGTACATGAGGAGTTACCCTCAGAGTTACATATTGATTTAATTTTAAAATGTAACATTATCTGTTGCATTGTAGTTTTATTTATTTTGCTAAAATTTTTTAGGTACATTTTAATGGAGTTTGACTACACGGGGGAGTGTTGCTAGCATATGGTTTAGGCTTTAAGTTTGACACTTCTGAAGAGAGCTTGATTCTCTCTCTCTCTCTCTCTCTCTCTCTCTCTCTCTCTCTCTCTCTCTCTGTCTCTCTCCATCTTTCATGTGTGAAACTTTGCTTTTAGACTTTTGACTCCTGTCCTCCTGATTTTCAAATGATAGCCATTTCAATGATTCTACCTCCAAGATGTACCCTTAAACTTTTCTCTTCCCAAAAACACTATCCTAATTTAGAGAGTTACTATTATACACAGAAGCACTGGTGTTTGGTAAATATTTTGGTTCTCTTTAAATTCTCCCTTTCCTGCAATGGACAAATTACATACTTATAAATTTAATTTGCATTGTTAGCATTTCCTTCATCAATCCATAGCTTGTAAATCAATTAAATGATAAATAATTTCTGATTTATAACATTTGCACACTTCCTTTGTAAATACAATGGAATTTTATGATGGGATCTTGTCAGTTAAGCTGATTCCAGTATAGCATTGCACTCTAATTATTGCTAGGTAACAGACCTCCCCATGTCTGACTCTCTCTTCCTCAATGCAAACTTTCTTATGTACTGATTTTTGTCATGTCCCTCCATTGTTTAATAATCATCAAGAGCTTTTTATTGTTTAATGAGTAAAAGTCAAACATCCTTTCCTGGTAATCATTGCCTTATGACATCTGGTGTCAGCTTATATTTGCAGTCTTATCTCACACTAAATAATTTATGTTGGATTAATTTTTTGTCTTTTTTGATGCAAGGTAGGTCACTTAAACTCTCCATTCTCAATACCTCTTCTGCCCTAGAACATTTGAACCAATTCAAAGATCAAGCAGAAGTGAATGAATGAGTATGGTCATCTGCAATGTGGCCGTCTTTAAATAACCTCTCCAATATTGAGTTTTCCATTTCTTACAATCTTTGCATTAATATATGGGATATGATACATCAGAATTATATTAATATAATATATTGTTTTAAGCATCAAAGATTTGGAAAATTATTATTTAATTATTGATAGCTTGACCTCTTGTGAAAGCAATTAACTTCTGTTCATATCATATTTGTGGGAGAATGAAGGGCTAATAGATTTAGCAATTCCCTATTGATTTTGGATGTCAGACAGTTGTTTTACACAAATATGTTCCACATGTGTAGCCACATTGATTTTTGTGCATGTAAAAGCA
Organism: Potorous gilbertii; assembly: GCA_028658325.1. NCBI lineage: Eukaryota > Metazoa > Chordata > Mammalia > Diprotodontia > Potoroidae > Potorous > Potorous gilbertii. The sequence goes on from JAQQSK010004937.1 coordinate 3,928, forward strand.
TATAAGTGTTATGTGATCAAAATGACATCTTTTTAGTATTCTCCTTAATCATGTCTATGAATAACTTTCCTACCTACTGTTGTGAAAGCTAAGACCTAATATTTTACTTTCATTTTTAATGATATGGCTTGACATGTTTAGATAATTTGTGAAACTAGAATTTATTATGACATATGATATATTGGAACATGATGAATCTGGTCTAAACTTTTTATCCACCAAATTGCTTTCCTATTTTCCTGTTTGGGTTGAATAAGTATTCCTTCCCTCAAGTAATTTTTAATAGGTTTATTGAACAGTAGGCTACTATGTGTGTTTCTTTTTAGTTTTATTTTTTCCTGTCATTTAATCTATTCCACTGAACACTTTTTTCTGGGGGGGAAGGTGATGAATAGAAGCCACTGAGGTCACTATTTGACGAGTTTCACAGTTTTGATAATTACTACTCTAATAGCATGATTTGAAATCTGCTGATACTAAACCCACTTCATTAGTAACCTTTTTCCCTTCATTATTTCCACTGGAATAATATTTTGACACTTTGTTTTCTTTATATGAATTCTCATTATTTGTCCTTTGGTAATTTGACTGAGAGTGTTCAATCCATAGCAGAATCTGTATAGTCATTTTTATTATATTAGAATAGTTTGGCTAGGAACATTGACAGCATCCTCAAGCATTTGGGGTCTCCCTTTGTTGTTGCAAACATTGCTCTGTGGTTATATATATATGTATATATATATATATATATACATATATATATAAAATATACACACATATTATATATATATATATATATACATATATATATAAAATATACACACATATTATATATATATATATATATATATATATATATATATATATATCATGATCTATATAAAATAAATCTATTACATATAGCTATGTCTTGTGTTAGTCTTGGTATGTTAGTTCCCAACCATTTTGAGCATATTTGCAGTTATTTTAAATGGACTATTTCTTCATGTTTTATTTCTGGCATTTGTTAGCAACCAACAAGTAAGCATATTTATAACTGTGAATTATTTTAAGAAATGTTTTATGATATTATTTTGTATGTTTTTGTGGAGACTTTCAATCATATCAATTACTTTCATTTTGGATTATCTGGGGTTCTCTAAATATATCATTATAACATCTACAAATTTTGATGATATCTAATAGATTGCATACTCTTTTATCCCAACTTTTATCATTTATTTTCAACTTTTCCCTCTCTACTGGCTCCTACCCTGCTGCCTACAAACATTACCATGTCTCTCAATCCTGAAAGAATTTTCACTTGATCCTTCCATACTGGCTAACTATTTTCCTGTATTTCTTCTTCTCTTTGTAGTTAAACTCCTTGAATGGACCATGTATAATAGTTGCCTCTACATTCCCTTCTTTCTCTTTCTTTTAAATTCCTTGCTATCCAACTTCTGGCCTTATCATTCCACTGAAACTTCTTTCTCCAATTTTCTCTTCTAGATCCTCATTCTCTTCAACACTATTGACCACTCTGCTACTTGACAATTTCTTTTCGCTAGGTTTTCAGAGCACTCCTCTCCTCTGATTTTCCTCCTACATATCTGACTATTCCTTCTCTGTCTCCTTTTATGCATCCTGCTCCATATTTTCTCCAGTGGTAAGGGTCTGAAGTGGCCTCTCATCTCTTCTCCCTTTACACTACTTCACTTGGGGATCTCATTAGCTCCCATGGATTTAATTATCGGCATTATGATGGTGATTCTTAATTACCTTATGTATGTGTCTTTCATATCTTTCCTCAACTCCTCTGCTGACTTCTAATCTCTTATCTCCAACTACCTTTCAGACATCTCAAACTGTATTTTTTGGTTGACATGTTAAACTCAACTTGTCTGAAACCTACCTCATTATCTTTACCCCAACCTCTCCCCAACTCCTACTTTCGTTATTACTCTACAGAACATCACCATCTACCCAGTCCCTCAGATGTGCAACACAAGTTATTCTCAACTCCTCACTTAAATATCTAACATCTAATCTACCACCAATAGATGACTGTCAATTTCATCTTTTCAATATCGTCATCTTTTCTCCTCTGAAGTTGCACTACTCTAGTGCAGACCCTTATCACCTCACACATGAATAATTGCAGTAGGCTGCTGGTGTGTTTGTTTGCCTCAAGTCTCTATCCCCTCCAATCCATCTCAGGAAACAGAGATTAGTCCCAAAGGGTAGAATACAACAGGGATGATTAAAATCCCTCCCTCCTACTAAAACTTTTCTTTTTATTGAATATCACACTCAGTTTTGGAAGATATATTTTACAATATAAACAAATTTCTCTTCTTCAAATGTATTATTCTTGTGTTTTTTTAAGGTTTTTTCTAGGGTACAAGAAAAACAATTGCTGTTTCATCTTAACTTTTAGAATTTGGCCAATATATTTAGAGGTGAATTGTACATTAAGTCTCTTGATGGTGTTATGAATACTATAACTCTTTCAGTTGGTCAACAAATGTTAATTAAGAATTTACTATGTACCAGATTCTAAGTTCTAGAGATGTAAGGAAAGCAAAGTATCCTTATAGATCAATGATTCTCATTTTTTCTTTTCACACAGTCTTCAAGATCAATTATTTTAGCTTATCAAAATCTCATGTGTTCATACAGCAAAGACAGTGGAGGAAGAGAAAGCTCTCCCTATAGTGACTCCAGCAACAACCCGAGGATATTGCCTGAGCAAATGCTTATCAGGAAAGCAAAGGAGGAACTATATGTGATAATTTCTCCAGCCCAAGAAAAAGTTCAATATATGAAAACATGTCCAGGAAAGAATTATGAAACAGGTGGGCTAGGATCATTGGTTCAAAACTCACTGACACAAGATAAGCCTGCAGCATGGGGACAAATCTTGGGCCAAGGTCATAGCACAAGGTCTCTTACAAAACATGGTAGCAAAGTTTCAATGATCAGAACTCTGAGCGTGTGGGTAGGGTTTTGGACTCAGTCTTTTGCCCATAACAACAATGAAAGTGCCACAAAACAGCTGACATCAGAGAATCATACTCCAAGGCTCCAAGTTAGTCCAGCAACATGAAATTTCCCAGAGTAGATTGTGGACAAAACCCCATGCTGGGAATAGGTCTGGTCTAGCAGCACCATTTCTCTAATGAGTGCATTTGGATGCAACCCTAAGCTCATAACGAAATTATGCAAGCAAGATGGTGCCTTGAAAGTGCTGAACAAAAATAGCCCTAGCAGATGTTTGAAAAGTCTAGCCATGTGTATGTAAGGTATATTTTGTTATTATTTTTTAGAATAATAGTTCCCAGGACCCATGGCCATAAACAATTTCTACTGTGACTGTGACGTAAGATATAGTGTTGAGATAATGAAAACATTTGTGCTTAAAATTGTAAATACCCACTATGCATGTGCTATGATGAATCAACATGATATGGCTAAAGTTGACGCAAACTTGTGAGGCTATTGCTGGCAAAGTTCCTTCTTTGTGTTTTCCTATAAATCAAGTGAACACTGGTGAGTAAATGGGGAATGGGAATACACAGGTGGAATGTGTCTGCCTTGATCAGCCACCATGAAGGCTTGGGGGTGAATGCACAATTTTGAATTCTATGCATGCATCAATCGACTCCCATATAGACTCAGGGGATCCTATAGGAGTTGTGCCCCTACTCCTGCTTGCCCACCCCTGAAAGAAGAGTACTTAGGAGATGTTATAGGAATTGATGCTCCTGTTGTCAGCACCCTTCTTGAAAAGAATAAAGTAATTAATTATCTCTTTATTATGTCTCTGATGCTATTCTTATGGCTGCCCAGATCAAGAATGAACCTGCAAGAGGCTGGAGCCCAAAAGCTCTAGTAGCTCCTGTCTGATACATGATACTTGATGTTTCCCATGTCTCCTCTCCTATACTATAACACAAAGTCATAATTTGGAATACAAGATAGAAAATAATGAGTAAATAAGAGGGAAAATAACTATTATGGTTTCAGCAACACTCAAAACAAAAACCAGCTTCCACTTTCCCTGAAATAATGCTGCTAGAGCAGACCTATTCCCAGCATAGAGTTGTGTCCACAATCTACTCTTGGCAACCTCATATTGCTGGACTAACTTGGAGCCTTGGAGTATGAGTCTGTGATGTCAGCTGTTCCAGGACACTCATTGCTATTGTGGGTAAAAGACTGAGTCCAAATCCCTACCCATGTATTCAGAGTTCTGGCCAGAATAAAAACTCCCAAATCATCCATCTATAAGCAAAACATCTTTAAGCAAAAACTCAAGGAAAAACAGATTAAGTCACCAGACCAATTAGAATTCTTCAAAAGAATTAAGGAATATTGTTTTTAAAGAGATAAAATAGATTAATGTGTGAGTGTTATTCCTTGCTGAAGAAGACTATGTCATCAGAGAAATAATGACATGATTTGCACTTGACTTTGTTTTGAGTGAAGGAGGATTGTGCAGGTCACCAGCCTCACTTCTCCTCCAGAGTCATCTGAATCCAATTACCAGATATTCATCAGGATGACTGGAGATGACCCAGGATGAAACAATTGGGGTTAAATGACTTGCCCAAGGTCACACAGGTAATGTGTTGAGTGTCTGAGATGAGATTGGAACTCAAGTCCTCCAGGCTTCTGCACTGGTGCTCTATCCACTGCACCACCTAGCTGCTCCTATATTAATGGAATAGGTATGATAAAAGAAGTAATTGGAGAACTAATGGATGCTGTGAAGGAAAAGATTGGAAAAGAGTATGCAAAAAAGGTAGTAAATGTTATCAACATAACAGATTTCTTGAAAGTTAGAATAGATCAAATAGAAATTAATGACTCTATGAGGTAACTAGAAATCTTGAAATAATCAAAAGACTGAAAAAATGCAATATGCTACCTTATATCAAAAATAAGTGATCAGGAAGCAATCAAGGTTACGTAAATTAAAAATCATTGGACTACCTGAAAACAATGATGAGTAGATAATGTACCCAATTTCCACATTTTGAGAAATAATGTAAGAAAACTACAAGAAATATTAAAATAATAGATAAAAGTGAAAATAGAAAAAAAATAAAAACGTTGATCAGTTCCTGAAACTGCGAAATGAAAACTCTTATGAGCATCATAGCTACAACCCAAAACTTCACAAAGAAATAAATATAAGTAGCCATAAAGAAAGAGTTCAAATGTCAAGGAGCCAGTCAGCAACTACCATTATAAAGAAAAATATGGTATTAAAAATTGCAAAGATAAAAGTTTAAGACCAAGAATAACTTGGGTAGCAAAACTAATTATAATACCGTGGGGGAAATGGATTGTAAATGAAATAGAGGGTTTCTAAGCATTCCTGATGAAAACACTTGGAATGAATATAAACTTTGAAATACTAAAATGAATATAAAGAACAATATAAGTTAAAAACAAGTGTCTTCATTCTAATTGGGATAAATGAATGACACCATCATTCCCTGAGAACCATCATGTCCTAAATCATCATAAAGTCAAATTATATAGAGGACCTGGGTCTGATTTTTGCTATGTTTTGATTATCTCAAAAGAAGAAAGGAAAAGGAAGAGATAATGAGGATGAAAATGGGTTGAATGCTGGTGGGGACTTATGTTTTCACATAATGGAGGAGTACAAATAAATACCTATAAAAACTGTCAAGTGATAGAGAGTGGACATCACTTGAACTTCACTTTTATCTGAACTATTCAGAGGTTAAATAAAACCATACAAAAACTCTGGCAGAAATATATCCAATTCAGCTGGGAAATAGAAAGACGTACGGGGAGGCAGAAAGGGGTAATAAAAGTGAAAGTACATCTAAGGAAGGACTGGTCATAGACAAAACGAACCCTGAATTCTGGATGGGGGATGTGAAGAGGGCTTTCAAATCAGAGAACAAAAGAGCAAGATTGGAGTATAGGTCAAGAAAAGAGTAGAGGGGACAGGGAATTAGAAACTATGAGCTTTGATGTTAATTATATTTCAAGCCCGGATCTCTTTTCTATGTAAAGAAAGAGTGGGAGCAAAAAGAAGAAAATATTATACAAATGTAAGTTGTAAAATACATAATTAACAATAATAACTATGTAGAATATGTAGAATATGAACTTACTTAACAAAACAGAATAGAATGGATTAGAATTTAGCATCCAAAAATATGTGTGCAAAAAATACTTGAAACAAAAATTTTCACAGGATTAAATTAAGGGTATGGAGTGAAATCTATCATTTAGACAAACTAAAAAGTAATTCTGAGCAGCAACCATGATCGTAAATAAGGCAACAACAAAAAGACACTTAAAAGAGGTGAACAAGGAACTATATACATTACCTAAAGTCACCATAGACAATATTAACTAATATATGTATTCTGAATGTCATGGCATCTAAATACTTAAAGGAAAAACTAAAAGAATTGCAGAGAGAAAAAATAGTAAAACTGTAATAGGGGTGGACTTCACTGTACCCATTTCAGACCGACCTTGAAAAATAGCACAAAGAATAAACAAGAAATAAATTGAAGCTCTAAATTTAAAAAAAAAAGAAGAGTCAAATATGAGAGACCTGAGGTGAATATTAATGAAGGGGAATAGAAAGGAAAACACGCATGCTTCTAATACCTATGTATGTAAATATATATATATATATATATGGTGTGTATGTGTATATACATATATATATATAACATGTATATATAGGCATATATATGTATGCGCACATATGTGTGTGTACTGTGTATGTAATCTCTACAAAAATAGCCTGTATATTCAGATAAAAAAAATCTTATAAAAATGCAGCAGCCCTTCATTGTAAGTTCTAGACGGGGAATTGCAGTTTCTACTCCCTGTTGGGTAGAATAGTAACTTTTAAAAACTTATATAGCACCTTCACCTGTCCTCAGCTAATTAAATGAGGCACACCTGGTATATTTATCCATCTCACCAATTTCAGCAATGCCTTTGAGCATCTGGAGAGAATTTATCATTATTCTTTTAAATGACTACACAGCGACTTGTACCAAAAAAGTACTAAAAAGCCAAAGAAACAATAAAATGACACAATTGCCACTGTTCTCACAAATTTAAAACAAATACAAAATGCAAACAATACAAATACAAAATACAAAAAAACCCTCTTACAACAACAACAACATGGTTTCTTCAGATAAATTTCTTGCTTTGACTCTGTCATTGTTGGCATCCCTCATTTCACTCCTCAGTATCTCACTCTGTCAATTTATAACAATTATAGGACTCTTTCTTGTTTCCAGTATCCTTTCTGTGCCAGTTTACCTCTGAACTTATTGAATTAAGTTTAATTTACCTCTATTGAGTCCATTTTATATAGAACATTATTCTAGGTTCTGGAAAGATTCCAAGTTCAACTAAGACAGAGTGCCTAAACTTATGGAGCTTGCAATCAGATAAAATGGTATAAGACATAAACATGTGTTAAGTATATGGTTCTCATCGGTGGTTCTATTGGTGTAAAGAACTCCTACTTAAGAAAACTTATCTGTCAATATAGAGGGGCTAGTTTTCAGTCAGGCTAAGTGATATGTTTAGACTTGAACACACAACTTGTGTGCATCAAAGGTATGATTTGAGTGTAGACTTTTCAGACTTCTGGTTCAGTTTCATGTCCGTCATCCCATATGTCCTCTCGTTACCAATTAGAAAACTGCAAAACTAAGTGTTGTGTAGTAAAAGAAGAAAAACATTTTTCTGGACTTTGAAAGAAGAACTTTAGTCGAGTTAAGACAGGAGATAGAGGACATAGTATATATTAAAGAAATATCTTAGAAGGAATCATGTTTTTGTTTCATAAAGTTTAGTAGTAAATGGGAGTAAAAAGATGCTAAACTGTGTAAATAAAGTAGGATTAAAAGTGAGGTTTTTTGTCATGTTTTGTTTTGTTTCTGATTGAAGAGACTGCAAATCTGTTGACTAATTGGAAGCTGCCAATGGACACTTTTAAGATGAATGAGAGGGAATTTTTACTATAGTAAGGTCATGGGGCAGTTATTCTTTTGGCTCCTTCTTCTGTGATTGAAGGGAGAAAGGAGAAACTAGTGATGATTTTGATAAATTTTGTGCACTTCTAGATGTATAAGTTTGCCCATTCTGCAAGTTTTAGAATCTGTGTACAAATCTTTCTAATTAGGAATCATGACTCCAATCTTGGTTGAGCTTTAGTCTCTGTCTATATCATCTGTAGTGAGCACCAGTTAACTAAACACAATCCCACCTTCAGACAAGTGGGCAGGGACAGGAGAAACATTGCAGAGATGTAAATAATATCCAAGATTAAATGAAGATAAGAATTATCATGACACAACAGAATAACTTATGACAAAAGTCATAGAGAAACTCCAATTCACTACTCAGTTCACTTTCCTTTTCATCCTGGATGCTTCATCACAGAAGTCATTCTGTGTGGAGGTCATTCATAGTGAAAGTTTATTTCATTTCCTTTTTTTTTTTTTGTATTCTTTTGAGTTGGAAGTTGGCAATACATTTTTTTAAAATTTATTTATTTAATTTTTACATTCATTTTCACGAAATTTGGGTTCCAAAATTTCTCCCAATTGGTCCCGCCTCCCCACCCCAATGTACTGAGCATTCTAATTTCCCCTATCACCAATCTGCCTTCTCTTCTATTGTCCCACCCTTCACTTGTCCCTATCTTCATTTTTGTCCTGTAGGGCCAGATAACTTTCTATTCCCCATTACTGTATTTCTTATTTCCTATTAGCAAGAACAATACTTGACATTTGTTCCTAAAACTGTGAGTTTCAACTTCTCCTCCCTCCCTCCCCACCCATTCCCTTTGGGAAGGCAGGCAACTCAATGTAGGCCATTATCTGTGTAGTTTTGCAAATGATTTCCATAAAAGTCATGTTGTGTAAGACTAACTATATTTCCCTCCATACTATCCTGGCCCCCATTGTTTTTGTTCTCTCTTTTGATCCTGTCCCTCCCTGAGTGTTGACTTCAAATTGCTCCCTCTGCTCATTGCCCGCCCTTCCATCATCCCCCAAAGCTGCTTATCTCCTTCTCCCCCACTTTCCTGTATTGTAAGATAGGTTTTTATACCAAAATGTGTGTGCATTTTATTCCTTCCTTTAGTCAAATATGATGAGAGTAAACTTCATGTCTTTTTTCAGCTCTCCTCTTTTTCCCTCCACAAAAAAGTCTCCTGCTTGACTCTTCTATGAGAGATAAGTTACCCCATTCCTTTTCATCCTCTCTCCTCCCAATACATTTCTCTCTTACCATTTACCTTAATTTTTTTTAAGATATGATCCCATCCTACTCAATTCACTCTGTGCTCTCTGTCTCTGTGTGTGTGTGCATGTGTGTATGTGTGTGTAATCCCACCAACTACCCAGATACTGAAAAGTTTCAAGAGTTACAAATATTGTCTTTCCATGTAGGAATGTAAACAGTTCAACTTTAGTAAGTCCTTTATGACTTTTCCTTGCTGTTTACTTTTTCACGCTTCTCTTCATTCTTGTGTTTGAAAGTCAAATTTTCTTTTCAGCTCTGGTCTTTTCATCAAGAATGCTTGAAAGTCCTCTATTTCATTGAAAGACCAGTTTTTCCCCTGAAGTATTATACTCAGTTTTGCTGGGTAGGTAATTCTTGGTTTTTGTCCTTGTTCCTTTGACTTCTGGAATATTCTGTTCCATGCCTTTCTATCTCTTAATGTTGAAGCTGCTAGATCTTGTGTTATCCTGATTGTATTTCCACAATACTGGAATTGCTTCTTTCTAGCTGCTTGCAATATTTTTTCCTTGACCTGGGAACTCTCGAACTTGGCCACAATGTTCCTTGGAGTTTCTACTTTTGGATCTCTTTCAGGCAGTGGTCTGTGGATTCCTTGAATACTTATTTTGCCCTGTGGTTCTAGAATATCAGGGCAGTTTTCCTTGATAATTTCATGAAGGATGATGTCTAGGCTCTTTTTTTGATTATGGCTTTCAGGTAGTCCCATAATTTTTAAATTGTCTCTCCTGATCTATTTTCCAGGTCAATTGTTTTTTCAATGAGATATTTCACATTCTCTCTCATTTTTTCATTCTTTTGGTTTTGTTTTATGATTTCTTGGTTTCTCAGAAAGTCATTAGCCTCCATCTGTTCCATTCTAATTTTGAGAGAACTGTTTTCTTTGGTCAGCTTTTGAACTTCTTTTTCCATTTGGCTAATTCTGCTTTTAAAATCATTCTTCTCCTCATTGGCTTTTTGAACCTCTTTTGCCAATTGAGTTAGCCTATTTTTCAAAGTATTATTTTCTTCAGCATTTTTTTGGGTCTCCTTTATCAAGGTAT
>JAQQSK010004938.1:0-26980 GCA_028658325.1 Potorous gilbertii
CCTTTTATTCATAGGTCAGGTTGGTCACCATAAAAACCATTATTAAATACTCTTTCATTCCTATATCTGGTAAATTACTCTGTCTTAAATTTTTAAAGGATAACTTTTATTTGATTTATTTGTTTTTTTCTTTTTTATCACGATAATTTCCTATATCCCACTTTCCAAACTGAATTTACTATTATAAGAAAGAAAAGGAGCCAAGTAAAAAATATCTATTACAATGACCACCCCTGACAAAGTCTGCAGTTTTTTTGTACTTGCATTTCTCCCATCTTCTGAGTAGAATAAAATGGTATGTTTTGTTATCTGCTTTCTGGAGCCATATTGGTTTTTAAGTTATTCAAGGTTTCATTTCCTTTAACGATCTTTTTATTGACGTTCTCATAATCATTAATCGCACATATTGTTTATCTGGTTTTGCTTACCTCAAACTGATTTGGGTCATATAAAACATTATTTCTTTTAATCCCTATATTCGTCATCTCTACTATGCTAACATTCTTTTATATTTATTGCTCAGCCATAAACACTTTGTTTAGTCATTCTCCCATCGGTAGATACCCACTGTTTCCGGTTCTTTGGTACCACAAAAGTGCTGCTATAAATATTTTGATGTATATGGATCCTCTTTGGATCTATTCCTTACATAAAATTACAGTGTAAAATGATTCTTAGCCCTCTTCCCTTTAACTGGTTTACACCATCATTTCCATACAGTTATTGAGGGAATCAGGACTTTGCTAGAAGGTAGGCAGACAGACATTAACAACAAGTGACAGAATGAAGTAACACTTTCTCTTAATAACAACTATTTTTTATTCAGTGCTTTAAGGTTGGCAAAGCACCTTATTTATGTATGTTATTTCATTTCATCATCACAATAGACTTCTGGGTGGGGGCTACTATTATCCCTATTTCACAGATGATGAAATTGAGGTTAATAAAGTTTAAGTGACTTTCCCAGGGTCACATAATTAGTAAGAGTCTGAGTTAAGATCTGAATGTTGTTCTTCCTGACTCCAAGTCTATCTCTATTAACTGGGGCCCCTGACAGTCTTCTAGGTGTTCCATGAGTGGCCCATGATGAATAAGATAGCCATGAGCTATGAAGTTGTGACAAGGAAGAGTTGAACTTGGCCTTGAAAGGTGGGTGAAATGTAAAGAAGTAGAAATGAGGGATAAAGGCCTTCCTGGAAGCTGAAACAGCATGAGCAAAACCTGTCAGTAAGAACTTATACGGCATGATCAGGAATTAAACCAGAAAACTATATATTCGTGCTTTTTATCCAATGATACCATTACCATGTGTATACCCCAAGGAAGTGAAATGATAGGCCAATTTAGTTGGCGTATTCATGTGAGAGAACAGTCAATAATCTCTCTACCTTTGCTGAGTAAAGTATAAAAGAAAACTTTTCCAGTAATGAAATACCTACTGACTTTATTTTTTCATTTTAGAGAAAGAAACTTAGGTGTTTCCATCACCTAAGAAATTTGATAGCTTATATGAAAGAGACAAATATCAGTCCTCTTTATTTTTTGTAGCTATTGAGATAATGGAGAAATGGACTGAGATTCCTCAAATTTAGCATCTTTTTGAATATGGAAATTGGTTGGTTAAAAAAAATGCCTTTTGTTGACTTGAAAATTAAATTTTAGTACACTTTTGAAGCCTGCTAAAATATCACCCAAATGTGTTTAGAAATAATATGCAACCCTCCTATTCTACTATCTCATTTCCTTCTTGAAAGTTACAATAGAGCATACCAGAATATTATTTTTCATAGAACAAAATTTAGAATAAGGTGTTCCATCTTGTCCAAAAGGATTCCAGTTACTCAGGAACCCTTTCCCTCCTTCTCCCCACTTTCCTTAATCCCCAAGTACCTGTTTTTTATCTGTCCATCTATCTATCTAACTATCTATCTATCTATTTAATTCTTCCTAGGTAAAGTTCCTAGCATAACCTTATGAAACGGATGAAATACTATGGAATCATAGAATTTACTTTACTAGAAGTCATCTAGTCTAATCTTGTCATTTTAACAGATGAAGAAACTGGGATACAATGAGATTAATGCCCTCATTAATATCCTTTCCCCAAACTCTCCCTACCCCAGGCTACACTAGTTTTTCTTTAAAGGGACTGAAACTCTAATTGATTTAGGGGATAAGACTCAGGTTGTTGAGATGACTTTCTGGTTGCCTGAACACAAAAAACCAGCAACTTAGATAGGCCCTGATATTTAACCAGTGGACCAAGATGAACACTGCAGAGACAAGAGGGTTGTACTGAGCTATGGGGTATTCTCATTGAATATCCTTGTTGAATGTCCTTCCCTTGCTATGGCTTAGTAAATCTCCCTTCATGAACTGTCAGATCTCCTACAAGTGATTTATTTCTTCCCAATAACAAATCTGAGATCTGTGTTGATCTACCATAGCCTGCAAATGAGACCTAGAGAGGCTATTTTCTTTGTCCCATTTGTACTTGATAATAGACTAACCTATAAGCTCCATTGTACACACGTACTCTCTATACATAGGAATACAGGTTTCTCTGTATTCCTCCTGGATTTTCTCCTGGATGTACTAAAGATAATACTCAAAAAGATTCAAATTAACATACTTTTACCTTGTTGGGCGTTGTTACAATTTTAAAAAGAGGAACAAGACTAGGTGCCAAACATAAATAGAAATGGCTGCCACTAAACTGTGCATAAGGATCCTGTGGGCTGCATATTGACTTAGTTTTAAAATGTAGTATTATCTATATTTTATTCTGTTCTTCCAGGTTACGCTGTCAGCCAGCCATAATTGCAGAGCTAAAAATGATGGATTTGAATGCCTGCTGTTGGCAATGCTGTTCCACAAACAACTGTGACCTTTCTTTGTGTATATAACTACAATTCAAATATTTCTTTAAGAATATGCCCATGATACACAAAGTACATTGTTGCCCATGATATACTGACACATTAATGCACATTGTCAGGGCTCGTAGAAAAGTCCAATTGTTATGAAAAACAACTTGTAATTGTACTAGAAAATCTCACATACCCTTGGACCCAGTGATGCTCCAAGGAACATATAGACAGAGGGAAAATTCTCCTCAATACAGAAATATATGTAGTGGTCACATTAAACTTATTTTCATGTTATTCCTGTTGTGAAGAAGAAGAATCAGAATAAAAGGGGAAAACCACTAGAAAGAAAATAAAGAGGGAAAGAAAATAGTGCATTTCATTCTGTATTCATACTCCATAGCTCTTTCTCTGGATATGGATAGCATTTTCCATCATGAATCCTTTGGAATTGTATTGGGATCTTTGTATTGCTAAGAAGAGATAAGTCTATCAAAGTTGATGATCAGTGTTGCTGTTAATGTGTTCAGTGTTCCCCTGGTTCTGCTCACTTCACTCAGCATCAGTTCATGTAAGTCTTTCTAGATTTTTCTGCAATCCACATGCTCATCATTTCTTATACAATAATAGTATTCCATTATATTCATATACCACAACTTGTTAAACCATTCTCCAATTGATGGATATCCCCTCAATTTTCAATTCTTTGCTACCACAAAAAGAGTTGCTATAAATATTTTTGTACATGTGGGGTCCTTTTCTCATTTTTATCATCTCTTTGGAATACAGCCCTAGAAGTGGTATTGCTAGGTCAAAGGGTATGCACCATTTTAGAACCCTTTGGGCATAGTTCCAAATTGCTCTCCAGAATAATTGGATCAGTTCAGAATTCCACTAACAATGCATTAGTGCTCCAATTTTCCCATATCTTCTCCAACATCTATCATTTTCTTTTTTTATATTAGTCAATCTGATAGGTATGTACCTCAGACTTGTTTTAATTTGCATTCTTTTATCAATAGTGATTTGAATATTTCTATATGACTCTAGATAGCTTTCATTTTTTCATCTGAAAATTGCCTGTTCATATCCCTTGATCATTTATCAATTGGGGAATAACATATTATAAATCTGACTCAGTTATCTTTATATTTGAGAAATTATTTCCCAGCTTTCTGATTTCCTTCTAATCTTGGTTGCTCTGGCTTTATTTGTCCAAAAACTTTTTAATTTAATGTAATCTAAATTACCCATTTTGCATTTCATAATGTTCTCCATCTCTTGTTTGGTCATAAATGTTTTTCTTCCCTATAGATCTGACAGGTAAACTATTCCTTAATTTGCTTATGGTATCATGCTTTATGCCTAAATCAAATACCATTTTGACCTTATCTTGAATTAGATATTGGTCTATACCTAGTTTCTTCCATATGATTTTCCAGTTTTCACAGCAGTTTTTGTCAAATAATGAGTTCTTATCCCAGAAGCTGGGGCCTTTGGGTTTATCAGACAGTAGATTACTATAGTCATTGACTGCTGTCTTATGTACACAACCTATTCCCCTGATCCACCACTCTATTTCTTAGTCAGTACCAAGTAGCTTTGATGATTGTTGCTTTACAGTACAGTTTTAGTTCTGGTACAGCTCGACCACCTTCCCTTGCATTTGTTTTCATTAATTCCCCTGATATTCTGGACCTTTTGTTCCTCCAGATGAATTGTTATGATTTTTTCTAGTTCTAAGTTTAATATGATTGTACATGTATAGCCTCTGTCAGATTGCTTATCATCTTGGGGAAGAGGGAGAGGAAGAAAACAATTAGGAACTCAAAATCTTATAAAAGTGAATGTTGAAAACTATCTTTATATGTAAATAGAAAAAATAAGATATTATTAAGTAGGAAAAATAATTTAAGGAAATGTTAAATTTCAAAAGAAAAAATGTATATTTTTTAGTAGCAAATACTGGAAATAAACTGAGTTCCCATTGACTGGACAACAGTTGAACATTTTGTGTTACATGAATGTAATGAGATATAAATGTGCTCTGTGAAATGGATGTGACAAATTCAAGGAAACTTGAGAAAACTTATATGTTCTGATGCAAACCACAATTTGTAGAGCCAGCAGGATTATTTACATGATGACCACAATAACACAAAGAGAAAGAACATTTAGACTCCAAAATTCTGATCAATGAAGTAACCTAGGGTGGCATCAAAAGACTAATTAATGGCATGATATTCCTTCCATGTCTTGAACTCTGTGGGAGGGAAGATCTTTAATGAAGGATAGCTAGGTCATCTTTAGCCCCAATTCTTACCTAGCCCATCGTGTTTTAAAAGGAGCTACTTGGCTAGACTTTAAACCCAAATCACTCAGGCTTTTGTTGAATGAACAATAATATCCCCAACCCACACCTCTGTGACTGTGGTTTATGCTTAGATGGGTTAGAATGAGTGTAAGTAGCAATTATTTTCTTTTTGAGCCAGAAGCTCTAAGGGTCTTCCCCTCCCAGACTGATATCTTTGTGATGGTAAATTGCGCCATCTTTTTCTCAACTCTTACCTAGCCCTAAATCATTGACTAAGGGTGGCCTCAGAGAGACCTTAACTTAGAAAGGCCAAGGTCACCCATGCATCATAGGCCATCACCAGTCTTTGGACCTCTGTCTAGCCACTAGACTTTGATGACTTTGGGCAGCTCTGCCTCACAAATCTTTTTTTTTTTAAGTAATAATCCACATATATACATATACATATATATCTTACTGTTTTCATAGTTAGACCCTTAATATATGTTTGCTAAATAAAAGCAATTCCGGTGTTAAAGGGACAAAAAAGAGAAGACAGGAAAAGGGACAAAGAAGCTGTCAGAAAAGAGTGCATCGGCACTGGAGTTTCATGAGGGTTAACGTGTTGAATGCAGGAGAGAAGTCAGAGATTAAAAGGATTGAGAAAGCCGACGGATTGAGGGGAAAAGCGGACAATCACCAAACAAGGCTGCTCAGAACATTTGAATAACTATTTCTGAATGTAATAAAGAAAAAGGCATTTGAGGATATTGGGCAGCGCCAGGATTGGTCCCTAAATAAAGTTCCAAGTCCTCTTGATTCGTTTTGTCAAATTCGTTGATCTGTTTTGTGGTTTCTGTCTACTTTGAACAAGTGAGGGGTATCCACCCAAAATATTCACCTGGATTCTCTGTGCCCAACCTGTGGTAGAGCATTCTGAGCTCGTATTGGTCTCATAAGCTACAGTTGGACACACTAAAATTTCACTTTACAATGGTGATGTCATTTTGATCCTCTTGGAGAATGAAGGACAACAACCCACGGCCATATCACTTTGAACAAGTAGAACGTTGGCCCTGGAGTAAGGAGGGCCTGAGTTCAAGTCTGCCCTGAGAAACTAACTGTGTGATCCTGTGCAAGTCACTTAACCAAGTGACTAGGTGGGGGGAGGGGTGGAGGGAGATTGAAGATATGGAATGAGGGAGAGTGAGAAGGAAGTAGGTCAGGTAAGGTTGAATTTATTAATCTGGGAGCCTGGAAAAATAGTAAAATCCCCCATAGAAATAGGGAAGCCTAAAGATACTGTTGTTCCCTAGTAGAATTTTCAGTCTATTAGGAGGATGTGACATGCACATAATTATGGTAAAACACCTCCACCTGCCCTCAATTTATTTCACTTCCCCAGCCCAGCTGAGTTCTTTCATGCCTACATCCACAGTATCTCTGGCATTTTCTTTTCTTTATGTCTTGTGGCTTCTGCCTTAGTCAAGTGATGCATACTCTTTCCCTGCAGATATATCTTATGCTTGAGGCAAAGAAAAAGAAAGACATCAGATTGGGAGGGAAACCACTACAGTTAGTGTCAATGATCACTCTTAAGCCTGGAGGGTCCTGGCTACTTCTTAAACCAGTTTAATGAATGGGTGTTACCTCACTCTAAGTGAGTACCTGAATAGACCTTGGTGAAAGGAGCCCAGTGTTTCCTGGGTCATCTCCAGTCACCCTGATGAATATCTGGTCACTGGATTCAGATGGCTCTGGAAGAGAAGTGAGGCTGGTGACCTGCACAGCCCTCCCTCACTCAAAGCAGAGTCAAGTGCAAGTCATGTCATCATTTCTCTGACGGCCTGGTCCTCTTCAGCAATGAAGCATGAACACAGCAACAACCAACAACCCATTTATGGTAAGATCATTATTTAGCAGGATTTCCCTCTTTCCCCCATCCCCAAGATTGACTAGGCTGGTTTGTTCCTGTCTCTTTTTTCCCAAAAAGGTAACAAAACTGTTCCTTGGACTTGTTTGACCTAGGGGGTTAAGGGTTAAATTGAATTTTTCTAAATACAGCTCCCTAGTGGCTTCTGGCTTTATTGATGGTGACTTCCTGAACACCTAAAGGCATAAAAAGATCACCCATGAGTAGTCAGGATCTTTTAGAGTTGGTCGATGTCCCAACACCCCAGAATCACCGTACACTGCTCTACTGACCAAACAAGTTTCCACATAGAAGCAAGGGCATTGTATCTACTCAAATTCAGGGCTACAGAACCCTTTTTGGATAATCTTGGTTTCCTATGGTTAGGTAAACCTCCTTTTTGTGTTTCAAGTACTTAGGAGTCTCATTGCATTCCAACACCAAACCCAAATTAACAGGAAATCAGCCTGAGTCAGGCCTGCCCATTACACCATTCTTTTTAAAGCCTAATTCAAAAGGTACCTATTCCAAGAAGCTTTCGTTAATTTTCCCAGTGGATGCCTAACTGACCCTCCATGAGTCTTACATAGCACTTTGCTTCACAATTCTAGGGCACTTAACATGAAATGTCATGTTTTATAGTTATTTGTGTTGATATTTTATCCCTCCATGAAATTATAGGGTTATTAAGGACAGGATTTACATAAACTACATATCTCCTCCCATAACAGAATCCTATATACAGTAGGTAGATAATAAATGCTTGCAATTTTTGTGGTTACTAATATGACTGTTGTTACTAACAGTCAATGCCATCATTTTTATGTATGATATAGGGAGTATATTAACTTGAGACAGGGAAGCAGTGACACTTACATCCATGCTCCTAAGCATAGCTTTGCACAGGGCCCCTCTCCATTTTATGAGTCCTAGAAGTGCTCTCTCCGTGAGCCCTAGACCCCTTATCAATTGTAGAGTCCCTAACATAATCTATCTGTTTGTGTAACAGGCTGATCTATTTTGGTGATGTCTCGGAGCATGATAATTGTAAAGAAAAATCATCTTAAATTATGAACATAATTATAATAGTTACAGAAATAAATTAACCAGAAAAAAGGAAACTAACTTCCATGATTTAACATTCAATGGATACTAAATCAATTACCTTCATGCATGATTTATATGATATTGATCATATAATAGAACATGAGGGAAATTCTCTAAGGCCTTGCATGGTCCATTTCTGACACACCTGTTATCACTGTAGTGGCCTTCCTATGTTTTTCTAGTTTCACAATGCTCTGACATTTTCTCAGGAATCGTTCTCTATAGACCACATTCTGGGCCATTCATTTATCTTAAGTCAAGTGGGCAATGCTGAGTTCCTGACAGAATGCTAGACGTTGGTGTGGGAATGGGGAAGACGGTAAGGGGTTAAAGTGTCTAAGCTCCAGTCTCTGCTTTTAAGCAGCCTAAGATCTATTTTAGATATACTCTGTTTAAGAGATTCTATGCCACTTAAGTCTATATATGGACAGAGCTCACATACCTAAAATGGATGTATACATAGAAATCACCTCAGATCTGCAGAAAAGTTGACAGACATAGGGAATGAAAGGCCAACTTTTAGTGAGAGATCTAGGCCTGACCTGGGGCAAAAGAATGGGAAGCAGATAAAGTTTATTTTTGGTGCCCTCTCATTTACTCTTTCCCCTTAGCTCTCCACTCCTCTCTCCCATGACGCCATCCCTCACTAGCACCTCACATGTATCTCTGGGTTCCTAGGACATCTTGATGCACTCACTGCCTTAACTTAGCTCTAGAGCAGTTAGTTGGCACAGTGGATAAAGCAACAGGCCTGGAGTCAGGAAAATTCACCTTCCTGAGTTCAAAACCTTCCTGAGTTCAAAACTGACCTCAGACACTTACTAGCAATATGACTTTGGGCAAGACACTTCACCCTGTTTGCCTCAGTTTCCTCATCTGTAAAATGAGAAGGAAATGGCAAACCACTCCAGCATCTTTGCCAAGAAAACCCCCAATGGGAACCATGTGGCTCCATCTTCTTATTCCTCCTTCTTTCCTAGATTAAAGTCAGTTCTATACGCCTCATTACTCCGTCTTCCAACCAACACTTAACTAGTCCTGAGTCTGATTCCTTCTCAGCTAATGATCAAACTATCATGACTAATGTGAAAAATGATTTTTTTTCTATCTTAGAGACTCAAACCTCCACCCACCCACCCCACCTCCAACCTCCAGACTCCCACTCTAAAGTTCTTAGGAAGAACATTACTGACAATGACATTGCATTGGAAGCTGCTTGGGTGGAGACAGATTCTTCTGCCTAGATAGCCCAAGGCTAGAAGTGGTCTGGGATGGTAGGAGGTGATCTGATAGAATATGTCTGGAGATAGAATGATGGTGGGATGATATGAGCCCCTGTTAAAGGGTATGTAAAACTGGGCACCTCCATTCCCTAATCAAGCCAGCAGTAGACGAACTTCCATGCAATGCATGTTGCCAGCTTGTGAGAGAAATAAAAACCTGGAGACAACCTAAATTGTTTTTCTCTTTTTTAGAACAAACTCTGTGAGAGGTTGATGCTCACAACAGGTTGAACATGAGACCCCTCAGGTAGCTGCGTTTCTAAAAAGACTCCGTTGATGCGTCATCTGTTGATATTACAGTCACTTCTAATATCTGTTTCTCCCATGCTTTGTTGAATACTTCATTGTTACAGAAAAACAGTTCAGCAAAATCAATCAGAAGAGATTATGTTCCGTTGTGTATGCAAGATTGTGCCTTGGTATTAGCATTCTCTGTTACCCCCAGATAAAGTTTAATAGGGATTCTTGCATTCACAGTGCTTTAGCCCAAATGAATGATCTTAAATGGTGGAATTCCAGGCATTAAGATCAATTACTAAGGAAATATATTCACAAAATTAAAAACATTCATATACTCAATGGTTGTAAGTTTTCGGTGTTATTTATTTGAATTGGGGAAAAAAATGTATTTGGAATTATCTAGGCAGGCATGTAACAAACACTATATGCCAGTCACTATGCCCTGGAGATACAAATACAAGCAAAAAGAAAGGCAGTGCCTGACCTCCAGGACCTTACATGCTGGGGGAAGACAACACTTAAAAAGGAGCTGTAAAGAGGGATAGAGGAAGGTACAGAGGCAAGGGCATGGTGGTGAAGTTCAGAGGCAGAAGCACAGGCAGGAAGGGAATGAAGCATGGCTGACTTGGGCCTCTCTCCAAAATGGAAAAACCAGAAGGAATTTACCCCATGGGAGAAGAGGCATGGCATGACTCCAGGGTCAGATGGACCTAGGGACTGAGGGAAATGCTGAACGAGAATGCTGGTGAGTCATGGTAGCAAAGTTGGAGAGAGTCTAAAAAGACGGGACAAGGCATTTAATAGTATTTGTTGATTAAAAGATTTAATAAGTGTATTTTCCCACAATACTCTAATTCTGTAACTGGTGAAAAAAGAACAGACACACTTGTGTGTGTGTGTGTGTGTGTGTGTGTGTGTGTGTGTATGTAAACACACATAAATCAAATATGATATATGCCACAAATTTCTTTTTAAATTTTAAATTTAAATTTTCTTGTTTTTGTTGTGAAATTAAATGAAAATTTGAATTTACCTTACATATTTCCAATAAAATTAGACAGTGAATATTTTAAGTTCTTTATAATTAGAAGTTGCTGAAAGACAGATTCTGCACGCATTGTATCTCATTTAGTTATTTCAACTGACCGAAGAAATGACTATTATACCAAAGATTATTCTGGTAGCAGCAGTAATTACCACTCCTATTTTGTGCTTACCTTTATCAACCCTAATTTATCTCAGGGCTTCCCCAGTCTGGTTGGGTGACATTGACCTTTTAAAAGCATCACACAGGAGATTCCACCTACTATCTTTTAGAAAGGCTCTTTTGAGAGCAACTGCAAAAATGATCCTGGAAAAAAAATTTGCCTTGAAAAGAGTCATGCAACAGAGTAGACATGGCTGGTCTTATTAATAATAGGCTAATACTATTTCTCATTTTTCTTTTTAAAAAATATTTGTGATTTGTTTTTAACATTCTTTTAAAAAAATTTGAGTTCCAAATTCTTTCCCTCCCTAACACACATCCCCCACCCCCTAAGAAGGCAAAACAATATATCAGTTATACATGTGAAATCATGCAAAACAGATTTCTATTATTAGCCATGTAGCAAAAAAAAGCAAGAGAAAACCATACTTCAATTTGCACTCAGAGTTCATCAGTTCTTCCTCTAGAGGTGGATAGCATTTTTCATCATGAGTTCTTCGGAATAGTCTTGGATCATTGCATTGATCAGAGTACCTCAGTTTTTCACAGTTGGTCATTGTTACAATACTGCTATACAATGTACAACTGTACAGTGAACTTCTGGTTCTGCTCACTTCGCTTTGTATTAGTTCATACAGCTTTCGTCATGTTTTTCTGGAACCATATCCCCTGTCATTTCTTATAGCATAGTAGGACTCCATCACAATCATGTGCCACAGATTGTTCACCCATTCCCTAATTGTAGGACATCTTCTCAATTTCCAATTCTTTGCCACTACAAAAAGAGTTGCTGTAAGTATTTTTATACATATAGGTCCTTTTCCTTTTTCTTTGATTTCTTTGGGATACAGACCTAGAAGTAGCATTTCTGGATCAAAAGGTATGCACGACTGGTTATCCCTTTGGGCATAGTTCCATATTGCTCTTCAGAATAGTTGAACCAGTTTACAACTCCACCAATAGTTCATTAATGTACCTATTTTCCTTCATCCCTTCCAGCATTGCTATTTCTGATAAGTGTGAGGTGATAACTAAGAATTTTTAACATTTGCCTTTCTTAAATCAGTAGTAAGAGCATTTTTCCATATGTCTATAGAGAGTTTTAATTTCTTCTGAAAAATGCTTGTTCATATTCCTTGACCATTTGTCAACTAAGGTATGACTCTTATTTTCATAAATTTGACCCAGTTTTCCATATAATTGAGAAAAGAGGCACTTATCAGAGACATTGCTCATTTGTCAGAGAAAATTGTAAAATTCTGTTATGTTACTTCATTGTAAAAAGTCTTTTTATCAAATGTAGCTTCCCAGATTATACCTTCAAATTTTTGCTTTTGCCTTGTCTAAGACCACGATTGCTATCTCTACCTTTTTAACTTCAACTGAAACATAATAGATCCTGCCCCAGCCTCTTATTTTAATTCTGTATTTGTCCTTCTGTTTCAAGTGAGTCTCTTGTATACAACATATTATTGGATATGGGTTAGCAAATCCCCATTCACATTCACAGTTATGATTACTACTAACTGTGTATTTCCCTCCATCCTGTTTTCTTCTATTTATCCTTCTCTCTTTTATCCTGTTCCTCATCCAAAGTCTGTTTTGTTTTTGTCCACTGCATCCCTTATCATCACTGTAGGACATTCCTTTCTCTCATTCACTTAATTTTATTTTTAGATATCATTTCTTCATATTCAACTGTGCCATATAAATATATATATATATGTATATATACATACACACATACACACATACATACATTCCTTCCAATTACCCTAATATTGAGAAAGGTCTAATGAGTTACAAATATTCTCTTTTCATGTAGGAATGTAAACAGTTCAACTTTAATAAGTCCCTTATGATTTTTCTTTCCTGTTTACCTTTTCATACTCCTTGAGTCTTATGCTTGAAAGTTACTTTTTCTATTCTGTTCTGGTCTTTTTATTAAGAATCCTTCAAAATCCTCTATTTCATTGAATATTCATTTTTTCTTCTGAATGATTATACTCAGTTTTGCTGGGTAGGTGATTCTTGGTTTTAATCCCAGCTCCTTTGACCTCAAAAATATCATATTCCAAGCCCTCTAATCCCTTAATGTAGAAGCTGCAAGATCTTGTGTTATCCTGATTGTGTTTCCACACAATCAATTTCCACACAATTCAATACTTCAATTGTTTTGTTCTGTCTGCTTGTAATATTTCCTCTTTGACCTGGGGATCTCTTTTAGAAGGCGATCGGTCTATTTTTTCAATTTTTATTTTACTTTCTGGTTCTAGAACATAAAGGCAGTTTTCCTTGATAATTTCTTGAAAAATGATATTTTGGGCTCTTTTTTTTGGATCATAGCTTCCAGGCAATCCAATAATTTTTAAATCATCTCTCCTGGATCTATTTTCCAGGTTAGTTGTTTTTCCAATGAAATATTTCACATTCTATTTTTTCATTCTTTTGGGTATAATTTCTTGATTTCTCATAGAGTCATTAGCTTCCATTTGCTATTTCACATTCTATTTTTTCATTCTTTTGGGTTTGTTTTATAATTTCTTGATTTCTCATAGAGTCATTAGCTTCCATTTGCTCCATTATAATTTTGACAGAATTAGCTTTTGGACCTCCTTTTCCATTTGACCAATTCTGCTTTTTAAGGCATTCTTCTCTTTGTTGACTTTTTGGACTTCTTTTGCCATTTGGATTAGTCTATTTTTTAAGGTGTTATTTGCTTTAGTATTTTGGGGAGGGGTCTCCTTTAGTAAGCTGTTGACTCATTTTTCATGATTTTCTTGTATTACTCTCATTTCTCTTCCCAATTTTTCCTCTACTTCTCTTACTTGATTTTCACACTCCTTTTTGAGCTCTTCCATGGTCTGAGACCAATTCACATTTTTCTTGGAGGCTTTGGATAGGAACTTCAACTTTGTTGTCTTTTCTGGTTGTATGTTTTGATCTTATTTGTCACCACAGTAAGATTCTATCATTTTAGTTTTTTCCACTATTTGCTCATTTTCCCAGCCAACTACTCAACTGTTAACTCTTTATTAAGGGAGGGCTCTGCTTCCAGTGTGGAGGGTGCACTGTCCCAAACTTCAGGGGTTTTGTGCAGCTGTTTTCAGAGATACTTCATCCAAGGTGGTATGATCAAAGGAGAAGTGCTTACTCCTCTCCTGACCTGTGCTCTAGTCTGTGAGTGACCACAAGCATTCTTTTCTGCCTTGGAATTGTGAGGAGGATTCCCTCTCCACCACTGCCACAAGCTCTGTCATGCAAGAGTTCTTCCTTGCCCCAGGGCAGCCACCTAGGATTGCAGCTCAGATCAACTGTGGGCAGGGCAAGAGAATATTGCCTTAGTGCCAGCAATGAGATCCTTGCAATCCCCCTCTGATCAGTCACTGGTGCCAGTGATTCAGTCCCTTTTGGCCTGCTGCAAGTTTGCTGGGCCTGGTCTATGTCAGCACATTTTCTGCTGGACTGTACTTCTTTCTCATATTGGTGTAATAAATCTTTCCTGTTGACCTTCCAGGTTATCTTGGGCTGGAAATTTCTTTCACTCTGGCATTTTGTGGGTTCTGCTGCTCTAGAATTTCTTTGAGTCATTTTTTATAGGTATTTGGAGAGGTTTAGGGAAGAACAAGAAGTCCCTGCTTTTACTCCACCATCTTGGCTCTATCCTTGTGCTTTTTTAGTGAGATAATTTTCCCCATTCTCTCTCCCTTCTCCCTTCTTCCTTTTCCCAGTGCATCCCTCTTTCTCACACTCTCATTTTTTTTAGATCATTCCAACATAATTAATTCATGCTCATGCCCTCTGTCTATGTAGACTGCTCCTAACTGCTCTAATAATGACAAAGTATTAGGAATTATATGCATCATGCACCATCTCCCCATACAGGTATGTAAGCAGTTTAAGTTTATTGAGTCTCTTATGTTTTCTCTTTCATATTTACCTTTTTATGCCTCCTGTTAGTCCTGTGTTTGAATGTCACATTTTCTATTCAGCTCTGGTCTTTTCATTAGGAAATTCTTAAAAGTCCTCTATTTCTGGGGAATCTGTAAGTTTTCAGTGTTTCCAAGATGCTATGATCCTAGGAGACATGTGGTCACTACTCTCTGGGTTTGATCTCTGGTCTTTACCCAGGAAAGGCCCCTGATCTCCTGCAGCTCCATGCTCCTCTTGACCATGGGACTGTGATCAGATTGCTTGTTTTTCTGTAGCCACAAGCACTAGTGCTCCTCCCTGCCTCAGAACTGTTACTTGGAACTGCGCATGGGCAAAAGATTTGCCAATCAGCACCAGCTGTACCCAGGGCCAGCAAAGGGTCCCCTGTAATCTCTGACCAGTTTCCATATCCCTTTAGCTCTTTAGCTTCTCTGGGCTGAGAGCTCCCAAAGCTACTACTGCCACTTCGGCTACTGTAGACACCTCCAAGGCCCATGGCTGGTATTGCCGAGCTGTGCTCTTAGCCAGTTCCCACCTAGGTATCACAAACCTCTCTTGCCCACCTCCTAGTTTGTGTTATGCTGGAAAAAATGTCTCACCCTGACCTTAGGACCCTTCTCATCATTCTAACTGCTGTCCTTCTGGCCATTATTGTCTATTTGGTGGGAGAAAACAAGGGTCAGTGGAGCTAGTTCTGAGCAAACTTGAGTCGATTTCAGGAAGGATCCTAGACAAACTGAGGGGGAAGGGGAGTGGAGGTCTAAACTTTGGAAACTCTTTTGCAAATCACAAAAGTTGTAGCCGAAAAAGGTTCAACTTTGGGTTTAGTTTGTTTCTGGAAGTGGAAGAGAGTCCTGAACGTTCATAATTATGCAACTATAAAAGAGGAGTGTAGTCTTCTTTTTCCATGCTATTTGAACAGATGTAGTATTTGATCAGTTACAGTTTTGAACTTTTCTCTCTGTGTGAATATTAAGATATTATCTATTTTCACACAGTATTTTTCCAATGGCTTTTCCATTGACAATTTCTTTCTTTGTTTTTTTATCCAATATTCCCAACCTATAGCAATGCAGAAAAATTACATGCTACAAGAAGATAAAGCTGCTAGATCACCTTTTTTTTTTTTAAAGAAAATCATTAACATATTGCAATGAGGGAAAGAGGGAAAGAATTTTTTGTTTTTAATTTTCTTTGCTTGGAATGTTTCTGGGATATCTTATTTTTAGATGGTTATACTGTCAGAACATTGTTTTCAGAATCTGAAGATAATTTATGATGTAAAATATTCTTACATCATTCACTTTAAGAGTGTATGTTGTAATTTTTGGATTTTTTTTTAGGGTTTTATATACAACTTTTGTAATAACTATACAGATCAGGAGTACAGTGAAATTTTGTCAGTGACTTCTGAAAGCAAAAAAAAAAGCAGTGCTATTTTGTGTAAAAATTAGAAACTGTTTTGCTATGTAACAAATAATATAACAGAAACTAGGCCAAGAGTTTGCATACATGTATGAGAATTAAGTTCTCTTTAGATATTTAAAGAAGAATTTTGTCTGTATGTCAACTTAATATCTGATTATAAACATGAAACAGGATCATAGCCAAGAGGAAAAAAAGAAAGGAGTCATACACTTTCCTAGGGTAAAATATATAAAATCTGTTTCTGATTTCTGAATAAATGGGAGATGTAGACCCTAACTCTTTTAGAGATCAGTCTTTCAAAGCAATGTACCCTTCAGTTCCTGTTCTAGGCATCAAACTTATAATAATAAAAGTAGATGTCAAGAAATACCTACACCAGTCACACCTATCTACAAATCATTTAATGTAAACATGGTGACTATATCACAGGTCATGATAAAGGCATATGTTGCCACAGGCTTAATAAAGCCCTGGGATGCCCCAGTGGCTGAAAGTTGAGACTGGAAAACAAGTTTTTGTTATTTTTGTTCAGTTATTTCTATGAAGTCTTAAAACAAACAAAAAAAATATTTTCTTAAAAATAAAAGAAAATATAAGTTATCTGATATAAAAAAAAATTACTATAGTATACAGGTCAAGGATGTATAAGATAATTTAAGAATCCTTGGAACTGATGGTAAGCCAAGATGACAGGATAGAAAAAAGTAGTACAGCTGACCCTTCCTCTACAAGTTTTCTACAAAAATTGAGACTTAGTTCTGGTTAGGATGGCCAAGAAAAATAAATCAGCCATTTTTCCAGCCCAGGTTGGCATAGGATGACAGAAGTCTGTGGACACTGAGGGACAGCCTAGATAGAAGATATATCATAATATGAAGATATTATATTTCCATGCTTGGAAATACTCTCACATAATTGGGATGCACAAATTGAAAGCCAGGCAGATAAGGAGTAAGGAATGAAAGGTGTAGGCAACATATGAACCTCACTCTAATCTAATCTGGTTAAAGAAGAGAAGAATATATACCCATAATTGAGTACAGAAATAAATTTCATTCAATAGGGAAATTATTATTTATTCTTTGTTTCTGAGGACTGATGACACCAGGAAGATGGTGTCTTGACCTTCAAGTAAATTGAATTTAAGTGAGACAAATCATCAGCCTCACTCTCTCCTCCAGGGTCATCTGAGTTGGGACAACAGGACATCTCAGGACAACATCTGAGATGACCCCAAATGCAGGGGGAGTTAGAGAAATAGGAGAGGAAGGAAAGGAGAGAAGAGTAATGGAAAAATAAGAGAGAAGGTAAATTAAGGTACAGATGAGTCATAAGCAAAACAAACCATAACTAAGAATGAATATAGAATTGGGTTTAAAAGAAAAGGATTAGAATCTGTGATTGAGCTCCAAGTGAGGCAAAAAGCAGGGAAGGGGAACAGAAGCAGATCATATGCAACCTCGAACATGGATACTGAACACATTTGCTCTTTCTCACCATCCTCTTCTTCATAAAGAGGGAGCTGGAAACAAAGAGAAAGAAGGGTATAGGATAGAGGGAAATACAAATCAATGATCTTAATTGTGTATCAGAATGGGAAGAGCTCGCCCATAAAATGGATAATGGAATCCAACAATTTGTTGCTTACAAGCCAAACTTGAAACATAAAAGATTAATACAGAGTTAAAATAAGAGGCTAGACCAAGATCTATTATTCTTCATCTTAAGACTTAAGAATTCTGATCAATCCAATGACCAACCACAGTTATAGAGGTTCAATGATGAAACATACAACCTGTCTCCTCACAGGTAATGAATTCAGTGTGCAGAATGAGACATACATTTTGGACATGGCCACTGTGAGAATTTGTTTTCTTTAACCATGTATATATTATAGGAATTTTTTCTTCTTTTTTAATGGTGGGGAAATGGAAAGAAGAAAAAAATGAGAATTGATGGAATCTGAAAGCGGATCAAGGTATACTTTTTCTTTACTTTATTTTTCCTGTTTTTTTGTCTGTGTTTTCTTTGACAACATGACTTAAAAGGAAATACAGTTGCCATGACTGCATATGTATAATCTATATCAAATTCTTACCTTCTCAATGGGGGGGTGGGTGGGGAGGGGGAACAGAAGAGAAAGGGAGAAAGAGAATTTAGAACTTAAAATTTGAAAAAAAGAATGTTAAAATTGTTTTTAATTGGGGGAAATATTATCTCTTTAAAAAAAAGAAAATAATTTTTAACTGACAAAAAGTCAAACTAAAATATACAACCTAATAGTGACTAATCTTCCTTGGAAGCTGTATCATACTATTAACTTATATTGAACTTGTAATACATTAAAACCTGTAGATCTTTTTAAGATACCATAATCTCCACATTTTGTATTTGTAAAATTGATTTTTTTAAATCCAAGTAAATTCAGAATAAAAATGATGTCATGGATTTATGGACAGAAGGAATTTTTATTTTTAAAAATTTATTTATTTTTAATTTTCAGCATTCACTTTCATAAGATTTTGAGTTTTAAATGTTCTCCCTTCTCTCTCCTCCCCTCTCCGCAAGATGGCGTGCAATCTGATATAAGCTTTACACGTACAATTATATTACACATATTTCCACATTAGTCATGTGGTAAAAGAAGAATCAGAACAAAAGGGAAAAACTACGAGAAAGAAAAAACTAAAAAAAAAAAAAAAAGAGAGAGAGAGAGAAAATAGTATATACTTCATTCTGCATTCAGACCCCACAGTTCTTTCTCTGGATGTGGATAGCATTTTCCATCATGAGTCTTTTAGAATTGTCTTAGATCATTGCTTTGCTGAAGAGAATTAAGTGTATCAAAGTTGGTCATTGCACAATGTTGCTGTTAATGTGTACAGTGTTCTCCTGGTTCTGCTCATTTCACTCGGCATCGGTTCAGGTAAGTCTTTCCTTATTTTTCTGAAATACTCCTGCTCATCATTTCTTATATCACAATAATATTCCATTATATTCATATACCACACCTTGTTCAGCCATTCCCCAATTGATGGACATTCCCTCAATTTCCAGTGACAGAAAGAGTTTTTGGATGAGTCTGGGAAGCAGATAAAGTGATGACAGAGATTCAAACCACCTCTTTATTCGAAGCTGAATCATCTAGATTTTTTTTTACTGGAATACTTCTCAGCCAAAAGAAGATACATGTGTCTCGTCTTAATTACAATTTCATTCTTCAAAAGTCAGCAGAAGTGAAAAAGAGAAGTACTATTTTGGTCCTGATTCTGGTCAATGAGAAGGAACATGGTTAATGAAGTAGCAATGACAGGAACCTCGGTAAATGTGACAACTCCATCACCACAAAACTGACAGAAGAAGAAAGACAGGCATATTCTGATTTTCAACCTAAGTTTTGGGAGAATGAATTTCAAAGGATTCAAAGAAACTTTAAATAGGATCTTATAGCCTATATTCTTCAGGGAAAGATAACCCTTAGAAGAAAGTTCTAAAGACTGACATTTTAAAGAAATTATTCCAGTAAAGAGGGGAAAAGGAGAGCTAAACAACAAGACAAATGTGGCTGAAGAGGGAATTCCCTGATTAGTTCAGATTTTTAAAAGATAGACATGGAAAATGAAAGCAAGTTCAGGTACTTGAGGAGGAATACAAAAGAGTCACGTGACCCTACGAGAACAGTGTAAGGAAAGCTAAAGTTCAGAGTGACCCAAGCCTGCCAATGAATGCTAGGGACACCAAAGAGGTTCCTTATTTTTGGTATTTCTGTTGTTAAAGCAATTTTAGAAATAGAAAGAGAATCAAAGAAGGTGTAGCACTGCTGCTCAGGGTAGAGGGGAACCATGGGAAGGTTGAGCTATTTAACACTTATTTGATTCTATTTTTTCTTCTAAGATTTCTCTCTTTGAACTGAGAAGGACAAAATAAAAATAGGAAGTTGAGATTAAAGATAAATAGGGACATTGTAAAAGCTCAATTCATCATTCCCAGATGAGCCACATCCTAGAGTACTGAATGAAGCAGCAGATGTAATTGCTGAGCTGCTGTTTGTGGTTTTGGAAAAAATCACAGAGAATGAGAAGAAAGATACAGAACTAGACAAGGATAAGCCAGTATGCTTGACTTTTGTTCCTGGTAAAATTCTAGAACATGTAATTAAAAGGTAAGTTTTTAAGCATTTAGAGGGAGAAGCAACGGTTACTAAAAATAGGTGTAGCTATCTCAAAGCAGCGTACTAGGATAATCTCTTTTCTTTTCTCTTTTAGAATAACTAGATTGGTAGATTAGGAGAATATTGCAGACATAGTACACCATGAAGCCATTGAAACATTGGACTTAGAAAAGATGTGCACCAGATGATTGGGATTTAGAACTAGTTGAGTGGGCAGAACTGAAGAGTAGTCATTAATATACTGATGTCAGTTTGGAAGAGGTCACTAATGGAGTGCCTCCGAGATCAGCATTTTTATTGATGAAGGCACAAATGTCATGCTGGCCAACTTTGCACATGTTGCAGGATGAATACAAAAAACTTGCAGGTAGAGATGGATGACAGTCAGGATACCAAAAGGTCTTGATGGGTTGGAATAATGGTTTGAATCTTAAAAGAAGAAATTTGTTAGAGATCAATATAAAGTGATACATGGGTTCAAAAAATCAACTTCTCAAGCACAGGATGAGGGATACATGAGTAGAATACCATTCATTTGAAAGAGATCTGAGCTGTTGTTGAATATGGGCCAGCAGTGACATGGGATCCAAACAAGATAATGTGACCTGAGAGTACATAAAGAGAGGCATGTTATTGTAAGCACATATTGGGCACCTAATGGATACTTGTTGAATGATCAATTGATTGAATGAGGGAAGTCCTCATTTTCCTTTTATTCTCTGCTCTTGTTATATCATATCTGGGGTGCTATACTCATATTAAAATTACATATTTCAAAAAGATGATAGCCAAACTAAAGTAAGGACAGAGAAGGCAACCAGGATGATGATAAGACTCTATAATGTGACATATGAAGATACAAAGGAACTGAGGATGGTTAGTCTGGAGCAGAAGACCAAGGAGGAAATCTGACAGTATCCTTGAAGTATTTGAAGGGATAACAGGTGAAAGAAGATTCATCTGACTTGGCACCAAAAAGAGGCAGATTTCATTGTGATGTAAGGAAAAGCTTCCTTATATCTTTACAGTTCTCCCAAAGTACATTAGGCCACCTTGGAATGCAATGGACGCCCCCTCACTGTGAGGGTCTACAAGCAGAGACTAAGTGAAGACTTGTTGGCATAATTGTAAAGGGTATTCTTGTTCAGGTATGGGCAGGGGTGTAGTGGAGCCAATTTGTACTATTTCCAGAGAGCCAATGGTTAAATTTTCAGTGTGAATCTTTATACATTAGAAATGGGCAAATGTTACAGATCAGGGATAGATTTATTTCCTTTGTTGATTTTCAAGACTTAAGAAAGTGAAGGAGAAAATGTTGGCAACGCAGGATAAACTTGAAAGTGTGTTGTTTTTACATTTTTCCAGAAAGTCAGCTGTTAACACTTAGCAGCACACCTCTGGGGTAAGATGACTTCTGAGGTCCTTTTCCAGTTTATGACTGTGATTCTCCAAATAATACTGAATCTTCTCACCTTAAGCCTAGATGACAACAGTTGATCATGCTATCTTGTTCTTCCTAGCTTCAATCTATCTTGGTTTCCAAAGTCAAACTGATCTTCCTATAACACTGCTTTCATTTATATTACTTCCCTACCCCAACCTCCCCTGTCTTTCCTTATTTCTCACCACTCTTCAATATGCGCCCTCCAATACAGTCAGACCAGCATCTTCCCTCTTTCATGAAGATGACATGTTTCATCTCATCCTTGTGCCTTCAGATAAATACTTTTCTTCCCCTACAATGGCCTTTCCTCTCACCACTTTCAGCTAATTTCTATACAACCTTCAAGGCCCAGAGCAATTTCTGCCTCCTCCATGAAACTTCCTTTGCTTGTAATTATTTTCTTTGCAACACATAACCTGGGACAGGTAAGTGGTACAGTTGATAGAGCACCTAGCCTGGAGTCCGGAAGACTGATCTTTGTGAGTTCAAATACGGCCCCAGACATTTATGAGCTATGTGACCCTGGTCAAATCACTTTACCCTGTTTGCCTCAGTTTCCTCTTCTATACAATGAGCTAGAGAAGGAAATGGCAAACCATTCCAACATCTTTGCCAAGAAAACCCAAACGGGGTCAAGAAGAGTCAGATATACATGAAACAACTAAACACCCCTCACAATCTGCACTTAGAATCATATAATTTCAGATCTTAAAGGGACTTTTAGAATCATCTATTCTAATTTCTTAATTTTACAGATGAGGAAACTTAAGCCCAGAGAGAGTGCATTCATTGCCCAAGTTTTCTCACCTAGGGAGCAACAGAGTCAGCTCTTGAACTCATCTCCCAATTCCGAGTTCTTCACTCTGTACTGATTCCCAGAAGAAAGAACATCTAATAATACATTGTCATGCATTATTTGCTCTAATTTCATATGTACTTCTTGTGATAATCTCTTCCCTTCCCCCCTAGACTATAAACTCTTCAAGGATCTGATACTTCTGTATTCCACACAGAATCTAGCACAGTGCTGAGTGCACAGCCAACTCTCACCAAATCCTTGGTGACTGAATCCAGGTTGTTTTCAAAACAAAATACAAGGATTTTATGGAATGGGATGGAAGATAGTGAGAGGAATGAGGAAGAAGATAGCAGAGACAAAAAGTAGTGACCCACATGAGGTCAAACAAGTGGACCATGTCACAACAGAAGTGGTCATTTGAGCCATCTTCATGATTGTTGGAGATTATCATACATGATCATAAGTACTTAGATTTAGAGCTGACAGGGACCTTAGAGGCCATTTACTTAAATCTTTTAATTGTACAGATGAGAAAATTGAGGCTCAAGGTCATTAAATGATGACCCAAGGTCACTCAGATAGTGTCAGAGGTAGATGTATCAATAAGCACCCCAACATACACAAGGGGGCCTGCTGTCACAGGTCCTTTGATCTGCTTTTCTAAAAGAAAAGGCAACTTTTGAGGGGTTAACAATTTCCTTTAATCAAGCACATATATCATTCACTTAATTCAGGAAATCAATAAACAGTGCTTCCAAACTGTCTGACATAAACAATAGATATATCACAAATCAACAGACCAGTCCAACTGTCTGACCACAGTTGCCAGAGAGGGAAGCACCAACATCTGGGTTTTCAAGGCTTGGGGGCTGCTTAGTGGCTTCCCAGAGTCTCATCTGGCACACAAACCTTTTTCTAAAAACTAAGCCCCAAAGTAAAACCCACCTTTTTTAGAGCCAGAGGGCATCCCAACCCTTGAGAACCAGTGCATCATTAACAAAAGGTGTGAGTCTTCCTACAAATCTTCCATAATCAAACTCATTTTAAAGGGCAGGTCCCTTAGTGAGTGGGGAGGATCTTTAATCACATTAACAACACAAATGCATATACTGTTTCTAGTTAAAGCAAGTTCTTGTTTCTGTACTTTACTCCTAGTAATGCTCTTGGTTGACCAAGGCAAGATTCAATCAGGGTCACTTGATTATACTAAAATAAAAAAGCAAAAGATCCTATTTTGCTTGTCCTTACAGCAGGATCCCAGAGTGTGCCTACAAGATTCTACTAGCTGCAACTTCCGTATGTTATTAAATGTCAGAAGAGGAAATATCTATAAAGCCCAATCTCCTCTCTCTTTCCTGCCTATGTGGTTCAAGATACTTCACCCTGCTTGTCTGGAATGATCTTACATATCAGCACCTGCTAAAACCTTCCCCTTTCTTTAAGGCTCAGTTCAGTGAAACTTTTTCTAGCATCAAATGACCTTGCCCTTCTTGGATCTCTCACATTTTTCTGTTGGGTTATCTCAATAGCACTTATTGTACATGTATTTTATTGGCTCAAATTTAGATAGCTCTGGAGTTTTATAAGCTCTATGAAGAGTTTTCCTCAAAACAACCCTCTGAGATACCTAGATAAGTTTAATCTCCTTTTTAAAGATAAGAAAACTGAGCCTCAAAGCAATTAAGATTAAAGTTACATTTCCAGGGTCACATAGCTAGTATCAGAGCTGGGATCTAAACATAGATTTTTCCTGGATGTCCACCATATCATGTACGGATTTTTTTTTGTCTTATTTTTCTCAATTAGATTATATTACAATCTTGTTGAGGGCAAGGACTTTGCCATTTCATTTTTGTAATTCCAGGATTTAGTATAATGTATTGTCCATAGTGGACTTCCCTACTAATTGTGGTCTCACCTACCCCCAAGGTAGGACTTTGGTCCATTAATAGACCAAAGGTCATTTTTCCTCCAACTGCCTGGTCTATTCTTCCTGGATTAAGTGAGACTAGGTCTTACCTAATTGTGTGGGCCCCACTCCTCTTGTTCAGACAGCAGGGTACCAGTGGAATTGAGAGTTTTAAAATTATGGGCCTAGGATCTGATAGGATGACTCTAAAGCCAAACCTCAACATGGAGACTTTTCTGAATAAGGCTAGCCCAAGATGAGGTCAGTTTCCAGTTTGCTAATTCACCTATAAGCAAATTCATAAATCTCTTTACAAACTTGTCCATTAGAACATCTCCAGGTTGTCTTTCTCCCTTCTTTTATTTTTTCAGACTCATGATTTCATCTGTATAGAGTATTCTTGGTGAAGAATTTCTTTTACCAATTCAATATGGCACTGACTACAATTTATAGCTTGAGAGAGGTACCTGGGACACTGAGAGGTTAAGTAACTTGCTAACATCATACAACAGAGTATTTTTAATTCCACGTTAATCATCAATTCACCTAAATTAGCCTGTAGCTAAGCTCTGTCTCTGTCAAAGATGTTCCATCTGACTCTTTTCAGTTGCAGCAGTTCTCATCTTGAGATACACAGACCAACACCTGCCCCCTCACAGGAGTCCCTGGAGAGATTTCAGGGTGGTCCATGAATTTGCATGGGGGGGAAATTACATCTTTATTTTTACCATCCTCTAACTGAGATATATAATTTCTTTCGATTAGAATTTTAAACAGAAAAGATGATTCTGAGAAAGAGTCTGTAGACCTCATAAAATTGTTAAAGGGGTCCATGACATACAAAAGGTAAAGGACTCCTGGACTCAATAACCAATCAGTCAATAAGCACTTTTCTTCTCTTTTGTTTATTTTTCTAGTTTATTCCCCTCCTCCTAATCTTTCCCTACCCATTAGGAAGGCAAACAATATATCTTTTATACATGTGAAATCATTCAAAACCTATTTCCATGTTAATCATGTTGTCAAAAAAAACTCAAGAAAAATAAAGAAAGTGAAAAAATTATACTTCAGTTTGCACTCAGTGTTTCTCAGTTGTCTCTCTGGAAGAGGATATTTTTTATCATGACTACTTTAGAATTATCTTGGATCACTGTACTGATCTGCATAACTAAGTCTTGATTTGGTCATCATTACAATATTGCTAATACTGTCTACAATGATCTGTTCTGCTCACTTCACTCTGCATCAACTCATAGAGGTTTTCTCAGGTTTTTCTGAACTCATCTTACTCGTAATTTCTTATGGCACAACAGTATTCAGTCACAATCATATGCTACAACTTGTTTAGCCATTCTCCACTTAATGAGAATTTCCTTAATTTCCAATTCTTTGTTACCACTACAAGAGCTGCCATAAATGTTTTTGCACATATAGGTTCTTTTCCTTTGAGAATTTCCTTAATTTCCAATTCTCTGTTACCACTACAAGAGCTGCCATAAATGTTTTTGCACATATAGGTTCTTTTCCTTTTTCTTTGATCTCTTTG
Organism: Potorous gilbertii; assembly: GCA_028658325.1. NCBI lineage: Eukaryota > Metazoa > Chordata > Mammalia > Diprotodontia > Potoroidae > Potorous > Potorous gilbertii. The sequence goes on from JAQQSK010004938.1 coordinate 26,140, forward strand.
GGATATAGTCTCCATAGTGGTATTCCTGGATCAAAGGCTATGCACAGTTCTATTGCTCTTTGTGCATGGTTCCAAATTATTCTCCAGAATGACTGGATCAGTTCACAACTCCACTTGTGGAGTTGTGCATTAGTGTCCCTGTTTTTCTGCATCCTATCCAGCATTTGTCATTTTTCCTTTTTCTGTCTTGTTAGCCAATTTGATAGGTCTGAAGTGGTGTCTCTAAATGTTTCAATTTGCATTTCTTTAACCAATAGTGATTTAAGGCATTTTTTTCATATTATTATAAATAGCTTTGATTTCTTCTCCTGAAACATATCCTTTGACCATTTATCAATTGGAGAATAGCTTTTATTTTTATATTTTCCCTATATATTGAGAAATGAGACCTTTATCAGAGAAACTTGCCATAAAAATCTTTCCCAAAGTGCTGCTTTCCTTCTAATTTAGGTTTTGTTTGTGCAAACATTTTTTATTTTCATGTAATCAAAATTATCCATTATATTCCCTATGATCTTCTCTATTTCTCATTTAGTCATAAACACTTTCCTCATCCCCATATCCCACAGGTGAAATTTTCTGTACTCCCCTGATTTGCTATGATAGTCTTTTATACCTAAACTATGTACACATTTTGACCTTATCTTGGCAGATGCCACAAGATGTTAGTCAATACCTAGTTTCTTCCAGACTGCTTTCCAGTTTGCGCAGCAATTTTGTGCAATTAGTGAGTTCTTGCCCCCAAAGTTTGGATCTTTCAGCTTATCAAATATTGATTACGATGGTCATTTACTATTGTGCAACAAATATTTATTAAGTGCCATCTGTGTGCCAGAAACTG
>JAQQSK010004940.1:0-21777 GCA_028658325.1 Potorous gilbertii
CTGCTTGCTGGGGAGTGAGCTTTTATAGGTTTGCGTATGTCAGAGACTTGGTTATTCCTGTCTTCTTTAGTTGCTTAAGATGGAGTGACCAATATTTCTTGTTCTTTGTCATTTCCTCCCTTGTAGCAATGGTATATATCCATTGCTGCCTTAGAATTCAAAGGGGCTTTCAATGTTATCATTATTCACTATTCAAAACCATTCACTAAATTTTAGAGATGAGAAAATAGAGGACAAGGGCCTTGGCCACATTTAAAAGTAAGCAGCACACATGGTATTGAACATAGTTTTGTTGCCTCCAGATTATAGATCTCTTTTCATCAAACCATACATTTTCTCTAGTTGTTAAGCCATTGTATAGCCAACACTAAAGATAATATTTTTGGTAATACTGTTGGCAGCTCAAGACTTTCTTCAATAACTAACTGTGCAAACATGATATTTTAATTATTCCTATGGTCATTTATCACTGAACCTTCCTACCTCAAGTTCTTTTTTTTCTTTTTTTAAATAAATTAATTTATTTAACTTTTTCATTTTCACAAAATTTGGGTTTCAAATTTTCTCCGCTTTTGTCCCCTCCCCCCACCCCAATACACTAAGCATTCTAATTTCCCCTATCAACAATCTTCCCTCTCTTCTTTCATCCCTCCCTTCCCTTGTCCCCATCTTCTCTCTTGTCCTGTAGGGCCGGATAACTTTATATTCCCCTTTACCTGTATTTCTTATTTCCTAGTAGCAAGAACAATACCCAACAGTTGTTTCTAAAGCTTTGAGTTCCAACTTCTCCCCAGCTAGTGCTTGGGGTCTGAGATTCAAATGCAGCTCCCCAGTCTCAGTGCTTCCAGCGGTGGGCCTGGCTGCTATTCAATGTGAGCTTAAGTTCTGGTGCTCAGGTGCGGGCAGGGCTGCATTTCAGGCTCAGTTCCCTCAGGGGGTTATGCAGAGACCTTCCATAATGGACTCCGGCTCCTGCCTGCTCTGGGAGCCTCTGGCTGCCACAACCTCTGCTACTGCCTCCTGAGGGGGCCTGAGTTATGGAGACACCCTGCTCCCTTCTTAGCCAGCCCAGAAGTCTCTCTCACTGACCTGTGTGCCCGTGGGTGGAGGGACCTTCGTGGCTGCTGGAGATTCCATCCCTGAAGCCTGCTTGGATCTGCACCTCTTGGTGCTGCATGGCCAAGGAAGGGCTGGGCTCCACTCCCATCCAGTGTGGATGGACATTTGGGGTCAGTTTTTCAGGGCTCTCTGGAACAGAAATCTCCTTCACTCCATTGCTGCGTGACTTCCACTACTCCAGAATCTGTTGGGAGTTCTTTTTACAGGAAATCCATGAGCTGTGATTTCAGAGCTAGCATATGTGAATCTTTCTACTCTACCATCTTGGCTCCTCCCCTGAATATACTTTTGAAAATTAATTTGTTTTCAATTGTCTACAATCAATTCCATAAGACTTAGATTTTATACCCCTTCCTCCCCTCTCCCACTCCAGCATGGAATGCAGTCTTATATATGTCCTACAAATACATTCTTATTAACCACATTTTCACATTAATCATGTTACCTAGAAGAATTAAAATGAATGGCAGAATTCATGACAAAAACCAAAACAAACCAAAACATAAAGCAATTGATAATATTTTGCTTCACTCTGGGTTCTGATTCCATAGTTCTTTCTCTGAAAGTAGATAGCATTTTCCCTCAAGAGTCCTTTGGTAATGTTTTTATTTCTTCCATTGCTGTGAAAGACTAGGTCTACCAGAAACAGCCTTCACACACTGTGGCTGATACAGTGTACCATGTTCTCTTGGTTCTGCTTCTTTCATTCAGCATCAGTTCATATCAGTCTTTCCAGACCTCTCTGAAGTCCCCCTGTTCATCATTTGTTTTAGCACAACAATATTCCATTACATTTATATACCACAGCTTGTTCAGCAATTCCCTCATTAATGGGAATGTCCTTGATTTTCAGTTCTCGACCATCACAAAGAGAGCTGCTATCAGCATTTTTGTACATGTGGGACTTCTTCCCATTTTTATGTTCTCTTTGGGATATAATCATAGAAGCAGTATTGATGATTCAAAGGGTATGTACATTTTGTAGTTCTTTGGGCATAGTTCCAAATTGCTCTCTAGAATGGTTGGATCAACTCACAGCTGCACCAACAATGAATGAGTATTCCAACTCCCCCAAATCTTCTCCAACATTTATCATTTTCCTGTTTTGTTATGTTAGCCAATCTGATAAGTGTTATATGGTACCTCAGAGTTGTTTTGATTTACATCTTTCTAATCAATAGGGAATTAGAGCATTTTTATGACTATAGATAGCTTTAATTTCTTGCTCTGAAAACTGCCTGCTCATACCTTTTGACCATTTATCAATTGGCCAGTGACTTGAATGTCTGTAAATTTGACTAGGTTCCCTATATATTTTAGAAATTAGACATTTACCAGAGACGTTAGATACAAAAATTCCCCTAATCTTAGTTGCATTGGGTTTGATTGTGCAGAAGCATTCCAATTTAATATGATCAAAATTATTCATTTTGCACTTAATAATATTTTCTGTCTTATTTGGGCATAAATTAATCCGTTCTCCATAAATCTGACAAATACACTATCCTTTTCTCCTCTAATTTGTTTATAGTATTAGTCTTTATACCTAGATCATGTATCCATTTGTACTTTATTCTTGTGTTAGGCATTAGTCTATGCCCACTTTTTGACACATGTTATCCAGTTTTCCCAGCAATTTTTGTCAAACAGTGAGTTCTTATTCCAGATGTTGGGGTCCTTGAGTTTGTCAAATAGTACACAGCTATATCCATTGACTACTGTGTTTTGAATATTTAACCTATTCCACTGATCCACCACTATTTCTTAGCCAGTATCAAGTGGTCTTGATGATTGCTGCTTTATAATACAATTTGAGATTGGGTAGGGCTAGGCCATCTTCTGCAGCATTTCTTTTTATTAATTCCCTTGATATTCTGGACCTTTTGTCCTTCCAGATGAATTTTGATATTATTTTTTTCTAGTTCTACAAAATAATATTTTGGTATTTTGATTGTAAGGCACTGAATAAGTAAATTAGGTAAAATTTTCATTTCTATTGTATTATCTCTGCCTACCCATGAGCAACTGATGTTTTCCAGCTTACTTAGATCTGACTACTTGTGTGAAAAGTATTTTGTAATTGTGTTCACACAGTCCCTGGATTTGTTTTGACAGGTAGATTCCCAGTTACTTTATAGTGTCCAATGTAGCTTTCAATGGGATTTCTCTTACTATCTCTTGCTGCTGGGTTTTTTAATAATATATAAAAATGCAGATGATTTATGTGGGTTTATTTTGGAACCTACAACTTTGCCAAAGTTATTATTCCAAGTAGTTTTTCATTTGACTCTCAGGACATCTCTAAGTATATCATCATATCATCTGCAGAGTGATAACTTTGTTACTTCTTTTCCTATTCTAATTCTTTCAATTTCTTTTTCTTCTCTTATTCCTAAAGCTAACATTTCTAGTACCATATTGAATAACAATGGTGATAATGGACATCCTTGTTTCAACTTTGTTCTTATTGGAAGAATGAATCCAACTTATCCCCACTGTGATAATGTTTGCTGATAATATTAGGTATATACTGCTTATAATTGTTAGGACTGTTCCATTTATTCTTGTGCTCTCCAATGCTTCAATAGGAATTGGTACTATATTTTGTCAAAATGTTTGTCTGCATCTATTGAGATAATCATAAGGTTTCTCTTAGTTTGGTTGTTGATGTGATCACTAGTACTGATAGTTTCCTACTACTGAGTCAGTCCTGTATTTCTGGTATACATTACACCTAATCATAATGTATTATTCTCATGGTAAATTACTGTATTTATGCTCATATTTTATTTAAAATTTTTGCATCTATGTTCATTGGAGAAATTAATCTATAATTTTCTTTCTCTGTTTTGGTTCATCCTTGTTTAGGTAACAGAACCATAAAAAAATTTTGGCAGAATTCCTTCTTTTATAATTTTCCCAAATATTCTATATAGTATTGTAATTAACTGTTCTTTAAATGTTTGATAGAATTAATTTGCAAATCCATCTGGCCATGGGGATTTTTTCCTAAGGAGTTCACTGATCACTTCTTCAATTGCTTTTTCTGAGAAGGGGCTATTTAAGTATTTAACTTCTTCTTCTGTTAATATTGTCAATTTATTTTTTTTAAAATATTTATCTGCCTCATTTAGATTGTCAAATTTGTGGACATACAGTTAGGCCAAATAATTTCTAATTATTCTTTTAATTTTCTCCTCCTTGGATATGTGTTCACCCTTTTCATTTTTGATATTGGTAATTTGCTTTTCTTCTTTGTTTGTTTTCATTATATTTACCTAAGATTTAACAATTACATTGTTTTTCCCCCACAAAACCAACTCAGTTTTATTTACTACTTCCATAATTTTCTTATTTTCAATTTTATTAATCCCTCTTGATTTTCAGCATTTCTATTTTGATATTTACTTGGAGACTTTCAATTTGTTCTTTTTCTAGCTTTTTCAATTCCATGCCCAATTCACTGATCTCCACTTTCCCTATTTTATTCATGTAGGCATTCAAAGACAAGAAATTTCACGTAAAATCTTTTTTGACAACATCCCTTAAATTTTAGTAGATTGTTTCATTATTGTCATTCTCTTAAATGAAGTTCTTGATTATTTCTATGATTTATTGTTTATTCCACTCCAATTAATTTTGATCTATCTTTCCATGGACTTTTGTTGTATATCATTTTTATTTCATTATGATCTGAGAATGATGCATTGACTATTTCTGCCTTTCTGCACTGGATTGTGATGTGTTTAGTCTTAGTGCATGGTCAATTTTTGTATGTATGTGATACACTGCTGAGAAAAAGATGTATTCCTTTCTACATCCATTCCATTTTCTCCAGAGATCTATCATATCAACCTTATCCAGAGTTCTATTCACCTTATTAACTTCTTTCTTGTTTATTTTGTGGTTATATTTATCAAGTTCAGAGAGGGGGAGGTTGAGGTCCCACACTTGTGTAGCTTTGCTATCTATTTATTCCATTAACTCTTTTAAGTTCTCTAAGAATTTGAATGGTATACCACTTGCTGCATACATGCTTAGTCATGATATTGCTTCATTGTCTATGGTGCCATTTAGTAGAATGCAGTTCCTTCCTTATCTCTTTTGATTACATGTATTTCTTATTTTGCTATGTCTAAGGTTAGGATGGTTAACCCTGTGGTTTTTTTTTTTTGCATTAACTGAAGCACAATATATTTTCTTCCAGCCTTTTACCCTTACCCTGTGTGTATCCCCCTGTTTCAAATGTGTTTCTTGTGAACAACATACTTTTTGATTATGTTTTTTAATCCATTCGGCTTTTCATCTCCATTTTATGAGAGAGTTCATCCTATTCACATTCATGGTTAAGATTATTTGTGTGTTTCCCTCCATTGTATTTTCCCCTATTTATACTTTTAGTTCTTCATTTTCTCTTTTCCTCCAGTTTTAATTTTTGATCACTCCCTCCCACAGTCTTCTCTCCCTTCTTTCAGCCCCTCCCTTTTATCCCCCTTATCCCTTACTAATTATTCTCTCTTTTTTAACCTCCCCTCCCTTTTCTTTCCCCTTTACTCTCCTACTGCCTATAGAACTAGATTTCTATACCTAACTGAGTATGTTATCCCCTCCTTCAACCAAATCCAATGAGAGCAAATCTCAAACAGTGCTCATATCCCTCCCCTCTTTTGCTCTACTATAATATGTTTCTTTGCCTCTTCCTGTGCTGTAACTTAGATTTTTCTGCCCCTCCTTTTCACATCTCCCATTACAATCACTTGACACTCATATCAAATCAATTAATTTTTACCCATTTCCTCTATCTATGTATATCCCTTTAAAATTTCATGATAAATTTACAGTTCTCAAGATTAACAAGTGCCATCTTACCATTTAGACTTGTGTTTGAAGATCAAATTTTCTATTGAGCACTGACCTTTTTAGCAGAAAAAGTCTATAAATCTCTTATTTCATTGAATGTCCATCTCTTTTCCCATAATACGATGCTCAGTTTTGCTGAGTAATTGATCACTGGTTGAACCAAGTATGGGGGAGTGGAGTGGACAGACACCAGGCCCAGAGTGGCAGATGGGGAGGAGGGTAAAGGAATCCATACCAGCCACTGCAGCAGCAGGGTCAGAGACAGCAACTATTTCTGGAGCTCTACACCTAGCAGTTTTGGGGGAATTGAGCGGCTGACAATACACTCCCCACCACCACTGGAAGCAGAGATATACCTTGACAAAGAACTCAGAAGTCAAGTAAATGACTGGGGAAATGAGCAAAACCCCAAAAAAGAATCAGACTATAGAATCTTACTTTGGTGACAAGGAAGGTTAAAACATTCAAATAGAAGACAACAAAGTTAAAGTTCCTCCATCCAAAGCCCCCAAGAAAAGTATGAATTGTATGAATTTGTCTCAGGCCATGGAAGAACTCAAAAAGGACTTTGAAAATAAAGTAAGAGAAATAGAGCAAAAATTTGGAAGAGAAATGAGAGTGATGCAAGAAAACATGAAAAACAACTCAACTGCTTGCTAAAGGAGACCCCCAAAATGCTGAAGAAATAACACTGTAAAAAATAGACTATCCCAAATGACAAAAGAGATTCAAAAAGCCAATGAAGAGAAGAATGTCATAAAAAGCAGAATTGGTCAGATGGAAAAGGAGGTCCAAAAGCTCATTGAATAAAATAATTCCTTGAAGATTAGAATGGACCAGATGGAAGCTAATGACTTCAAGAGAAATCAGGAAATTGTAAAACAAAGCCAAAAGAATGAAAAAATAGCAGACAATGTGAAATATTTCATTGGAAAAACAACTGAGCTGAAAATAGATCTAGAGAGACTGATTAAAAATTATAGAGCTATCTGAAAGCCATGATCAAAAAAGATCCTAGACATCATCTGTTAATAAATTATCAAGGAAAACTACCCTGATATTCTAGAAACAGAGGGTAGAATAAATATTGACAGAATCCATTGATCACCTCCTGAAAGAGATCAGAAAAGGAAAATTCCTAGGGCAAATTCGAGATCTCCCAGGTCAAGGAGAAAATATTGCAAGCATCCAGAAAGAAGCAATTCCTATATTGTGGCAATACAATAAGAATAACACAAGATCTAGCAGTTTTGACATTATGGAATGGAAGAACCTGGAATGTGATATTCTAGAAGACAAAAAAAAAAAAAAACTAGGATTAAAAGCAAGAATAACTTACCCAGCAAAACTGAGGATAATACTTTAGGGTGGAAATGATCATTGAATAAATAGAGAACTTTCAAGCATTCTTGATTAAAAGACCAGAGTTGAATAGAAAATTTGACTTTCAAACAGAAGAATCAAGAGAAGCATGAGAAGGTAAACAGGAAAGAGAAACCATAGGGGTTTACTAAATTTGAACTGTTTACATTCCTACATGGAAAGATAAATATATATATATATGTAAGCCACAAGGTGAGTTGAATAGGAAGGGATTATATTAAAAAATATAAAATTAAGGGGTGAGGGAAGAGTATATTGGGAGGAGAAATGGAAAAATACAATGAGGCAAATCATCTCTCACATAAAAGAGGCAAGAGAAAGCTTTTTCAAAAGAAGGGAAGAAAAGGTTAGTGAGAGGGCAAAAGTGATTTTTATTCTCATCACATTTGGCTTAAAGAGGAATAACATGCATACTGAATTATCTATGAAGCTGTATCTTAAATTACAGGAAATTAGGGGAGAAGGGAATAAGTTGGGAGTGGGAGGATGTTAGAAGGGAGAGCAAATTGGTTGAGGGTACAATTAGAAGTAAATATTTTTGAGGAAGGATAAGGTCAAAAGAGAGAACAGAATAAATGGGGAGCAGGATAGCATGGAGGGAAATAAAATTAGTCTTCCACAACATGACTTTTATGGAAGTCTTTTGCAAAACTACAGATGTATAACATATATTGAATTGCTCGCCTTGTCAGTGGGGATGCATGGGGAGTGAGGAAGGGAGAGAAGTTGGAGCTTAAAATTTTAGAAATGAATGTTAAAAATTTTTCTTACGTGCCACTGGGAAATAAGATATACAGGCAATGAGAAAATAGAGGGGATGGGGATAAGAAGAGAGGGGTGGGATAGAAAGGAGGGCAGATTTGGGGAAGGGGTAGTCAGAATTCACACTGTCTTGGAGTAGACAGAGGGGAGAGATTGGCAGAAAATTTGGAACTCAAAATCTTGTGGAAACTAATAATAAATAATTAAATAAATTATATATATATATATATATATATATATATATATATATATATATATATATATATATATATATATATTTTAAAAGGGAAAAAACTGAAGAAACAGAATTATGCAGAAAATTTCATTTACACCAATGATCAGATTTTAGGAATACTTTTAATTGTTTTTCAGGAAACTAAAAGGGAAATAAATAATTGCAAAGCTCAGTAAAATTATAGATGATTATATTTCTGTTTAGTAAGATGAAAATTCAGTAAACACATGTATTTGAAGTGACTTTAGGAAATTTCATGACTTTTTCTTTGTTAAAATCAATTTTAATAAAAAATAAACATTTGTATCTTAAGACTGCCTTATTCATTGTTAACTCATCCTGCATTCTTTGAATCAATATGTATTGGAAATGGATTCCAATTGTGTAGCAAATGACAGGAAATGCAATCATATCAGAATTGCTAAACAGGAAACATGTAATTTAATCCTTGCCCCCAAAATGGATCATTAAATGAACTTTTCTAATGATGAACTTATAATTTTGTATTTCTTAAAAGTAGCATTATTTCCTCTTCTTTTAGTTCTTGCCTCTCGAGACTTGAATTTTCATTTAGAAATCTGAAAAAAGATAATTTGAAATTTGATCCTTTTTAAAAAAAATATGTCTTATATTTAACATATATTATTATGAACTCTACTATAAGAGATGAGAGAGCTGAGTGTACATTTTCAAAGGACTGATGATTCCCACTGTGGAAAATATTCCCAGTATTGCTTTACTTTATATAAAATATTGCTTTAGGTGGACAGATGAAAAGGTGAACATATATGATAGGCTGATAGTTAAAGCTACTTGTCATTTATGATTTATAAAAAACAACAGGTTGTGAAAGAACTTGAGATCTCAGACCACTTTCATTAAATCCATGCATGGAGAACACAAATCTTCCTTGTTTTCCCATGGCTCCCAATAGCTCACATCTTCCAATCCCAGGGTCTGTCTTACCCCATTTGTAATAGAATTGAAACATAATAATGTCATATGGTATTTGACTTCCTGCCACCATTCCATCCAGGTTCTTATATCTTTCCCAACTTTGTAATTAAAATATCTACATTAACATTATAGGTTTTAGCACATTGGTTGAAAGTTGAATGAAAGCATACAAAATGAATCAAAGTTCAAGTGGCTTTCCATTCCTCTTGAAAGAAGGTCAAAACTCTCTACTTCTTTCTTTTTCAGGGATTACCAGGGGAAATCAAGGTGCATCAAAATAACCTTTTATGAAAGTGCTCTCTAGGGAAGGAATATTCTTACTAAGATAGGCTTGTACAGAGTTTTGAGAATAAAGGCATTAAGGGATTGGAAGTCAAGACTTTTCTTAGTTTTTCCTTAAGGAGATAGTTAAGTGATAACATCACTTCTTTGTGATATAGAATATAACTCCTTTACTATAGAAAATAACTCCTTGAATATTTTCTAAATAAGATAAACTGCCTCAGGTATTTTGATAACAAACATGGTGGTTCCAAAGCAATCAATTATCAGAATATATAAATTTTAAAATAATGACTTTTTTCCAATTTTGATCCTTTTGTGGTTTATCAGTTTTCTTCTATTAATTTCTTTGAATGATCTGGTTTACTTAGATCTTGCACTAAACTTTTTATAGTATGCAATGGCCAAATAAATTTAGGGGTAGTAAGAATATCTAATTAAAAATGAAGAGGAGAGACTTGCACGAACCAAGAAGGCAGAGTAAGAGGTATATTTCTTTAGTTCTCCTATATCCCCCTCCATCAAATCATAAAATCACATCCCAGAACAAATTCTGGAGCAGCAGAATCAGGGAAAAGATGAGGTAGAATAGTCTTTCAGACCAGAAGACTTACAGGATCAGAGAGAAAGAAACATTTCATTTAGGCAAAAGTGGACAGGACAGGAACAGACGCAGCAAGCTAGTAGTATCAAGACCACCCTCAGAAAACCAGTGGGAGCCCTAGTGTGGTAGAGCCAGCAAGTGACACTTAGCTTAGCCAGGCATACTGGTAGACTTTAGCTCGTAGAACCACCATGTGCTTCAGTACAGTATTAGGGTAGGGAAGATATCCTCCAATGGCTACACGACCAGATGCTTCAGTGCATCATATGGCAAACAAGCATCCTCCAGGTGCTATAATTCCATGTGTTTTACTATAGTCTTGGAGAAGCACATAAAAACCACACCTCACTTCAGCACTTGTCAGATATAACCACTAGCACCCCACCTTAGCATTAGGTAAGCTACCAGACCTCTATAGCCCCCAGCTACTAGCACCTGAAGTACAAGCACACAAAGATACTGACCAGAACCTTGGTTCCCAGCAAAAGAAGCTTGGAACAGTGACCCTGGTCACCAGCAAAAGAGCTCAAGATTAGAAGTCAGGAAATAGGCAAGTATCATGATCAAGAAGCAGAAACTAGCTCTGGCCAGAGAGAATTATTATGTTGATACAGAGGATGAAAACACAAACTTTGAGGAAGACAACAATGTCATAATGCCTATACGTGAATTCTCAAAGGAGATATGAATTGACCTCAAGTCTCAAAATCCTTCTTGGAAGAGTTCAAAAGTGATTTTAAAAGTTAAATAAGAAAGGTAAAAGAAAAATAAGAGGTATGCAAGAGAGAATCAACAGCTTGGAAAAGGAATGAGAAAAATAGACTGTAGAAAACAATTCCTTAAAAAAAGCAATTAGTCAAATGGGAAAAAAAATCCACTGAAGAAAACAATGCCTTAAAAAATAAAATTGGTCACATAGAAAAAGAGGTACAAAAACTCACTGAAGAAAACAATTCCTTAAAAAATTAGAATTGGGCAAGTGGAAGCTAATGACTCTATGAGGTGTCAAGAATAAGTCAAACAAAGCAAAAGAATGAAAAAAATAGAAGAATATGTGAAATGCCTCAATGGGAAAAATAAATGAACTGGAAAACAGATGTAGGAGAAATAATTTAAGAATTATTGGCCTACCTAAAAACAATGATCCAAAAAATAGTCTGGACAGCATCCTTTAAAAAATATCGAAGAAAACTGCTTTGATATCCTAGAATCAGAGGGCAAAATAAACATTTAAAGAATCCACCAATCACCTCCTGAAAAGAGATAGCAAAATGAATACTCCAAGCAATATTGTAGTCAAATTCTAGAATTGTTTATTCAAGGAGAAAATATTGCAAGTAGGCATGGAAAAAAAAACAATAAAATTATTATGGAGCCTGTGGATTACAGAGGACCTAGAAATTTCTTTATTAAAGAAACTGAGGGCTTGGAATATAATATTGTGGAAGGCGATGGAGTTTGCATTCCAAACATCAATCAACTACCCAGAAAAACAGCATAATCTGTTAAGGCGAAAGATGGGTATTCAATAAAATAGGGTACTTTCAATTATTCTTGATGAAAAGAACAGAGATGAACATAAAATGCAATCTTCAAATACAAGACACATAGAAAGGTAAACAAGAAAGAAAAAAATGTTATTTAATAAAGCTAAACTATTTACATCCCTATACAGGAAGATGATACTTGTTACTCTTAAAGACTGTATCTCAATTACAGCATTTACAAGGGCTATATACATAGACAAAATATGTGGGTATAATTTGACTTTTATGTAATAATAACAAAGCTAAGGGGCAAAAAAAGGATTGTATTGGGGGATAAAGTGGAGGCATAAAATGGTAAATAACATCACATGAAGAGATGGAAATGACCTACTACAATAGAGGGGGAAAGGAGTATGAGCAGTGTTTGAAACTTTCTCTCATCAGATTTGGATCAAAGAGGAAATAACATATACTCAGATAGATATAGAAATTTATCTTATCTTATGGGGAAATAGGAGGAGAGAAGGGAAAGAAAAGAGAGGGGTAAGAATGGAAGGGAGGTGACATAAGGGAAGAAATGGTAGGGGAAAGAAAAGAGCTAATAAAAGGCAGGGCAGATTAAGGGAGTTGGTAGTCGGGAATAAAACACTGGTGAGAAGGGAAAGGGTGAAAAGAAAGTGATAAGTATAAATAGGTGAAAAATAGGATGATGGGAAAGACACTGGCAATAATTGTAATTGAATGTGTATGGTATGAACTATCCCATAAAATGGAAACACATAGCAGAATGAACTAAAATGATAACCCTATAATATGCTGTTTGCAAGAAACACATTTGAAGTAGAAAGGCACCCACAGAGAATAGGAAAAAGCTGAAGTAAAAAAAAACAGGCATAGCAATCTTGATCTCAGACAAAGTAAAAGTAAAAATAGTTCTAATTAAAAAATATAAGGAAGGAAATTACATTTTGCCAAAAGGTACCATAGACAATATAGTAATATCAATTATAAACAAATATACACCAAATGGAATAGCATCCAAATTGTTAGAGGAGAAATTAAGAAAGTTTCAGGAAGAAATAGATAGCTAAACTATACTAGTGGAGGACCCCAAACTCCCACCTCTGAATGTGATAAAACTAATCTCAAATAAGAAAGAGTTAAGAAGGTGTATTGAATTTTAGAACAGTTGGATATGGTGGAGCTCTGGAGAAAACTGAATGGAGATAGAAAGGAGAATACATTTTGCACTTATAAAAAATGTCTATGTATTAAATGTATCCTTTTCAGATCATGATACAATGAAAATAATATGTAATAAAAGGTCATGGAAAGTTAGACGAAAAATTAATTAGAAACTGAAGAATGAATGGATTAAACTACAAATCATACAAAAATGAATAATTTCATCCAAGAAAGTGACAACAATGAGACAACCTTCTAAAGGTTTATGGGATTTGGCAAAAGTGGTTTTTAGGGGAAATTTAATCTCTCTCATTGTTTACACGTATCAAACAGAGAAAGAGGAGATCAATGAATTGGATAGGCAACTAAAAAATCTCATAAAAATAATGAATTATAAATCCCTAATTAAATACCAAATTAGAAATTCTGAAACTCAAAGGAGAGATTAACAAAATTGAAATTAATAAAACTATTCAACTAAGAAATAATACTGAGTGAGGGCAGAGCAAAGATGTTGGAGCAGAAAGATGGACATGTTGTAGTTCTACTATAGCCAATAAAATGCCTGCAAAAAAATGATTCTCAACAAATTCTAGAGCAGCAGAAGCTCCAAAATGACAGGATGAAAGAGATTTCCACCCCAAGACACCTGGGAAGGCCGACAGGAAAGGTCTATCACACCAAGCTCTGAGTGGAGTGCAGAAAAGCATTGGATGCACAGCACAGCACAGATAGGACTGGAGCAGGCTTCAGGGCACAGAAACATGGGTAGCAGATGAGGTTCCTAGATTTCTGAAACCACAAATTTCAAAGGGAGTTTCAGAGTTGAGTGAGAAAGCTCTTTCACCTGGGTGAGAAGGGAGGGAGCAGTGTCCAGGCCTAGCCTTGGCCCCAAGGTGATGGCAGCCATCATGTCAGCAATGTCCATTTTTGGAGCCCTCAGCCTAAAGACCCTGGGGGAAATTCAGCAGACAATTTGGGTCTCACTCCTGAGTGGTGATCCTGGGATGAGGAAGAGCACTGGCATAGTGGAGCTGGTGGAGGCTCTCAAGAGGGAATCCTACTCATGGATCCTGGGAGGAAAAGATTTTGCTCCCAGATCAGAGTGCAGGCCAGAAAAGGAGAAAATTCCTCTCCGTTGATTGTTCCACCTTGGAGGAACTGAGAACTTACACATCCCTAGAGTTTGCCCTCCACTTGACAAAGGACTCAAAAGTCAAGTAACTGGCTGGGAAAATGCCCCAAAAAGGGGAAAAGTAAGACTATAGAAGATTACTTTTGTGGTGAAAAGGTATATTCTTCCATCCTCTCAGATGAGGAAGAACATAGCATATCATCAAAGGAAGACATCAAAGTCAAGGCTTCTACACCCAAAACCTCCAAAAAATATACAATGGACTCAGGCCATGGAAGAGCTCAACCATATTTTGAAAATCAAGTGAAAGGGGGAGGAAAAATTAGGAAGAGAAATGAGAGCCATGTGAGAAAATCATGAAAAGTGAGTTAGCAGCTTACTAAAGCAGACCCGAAAAAATTCTGAAGAAAACAACACCTTAAAAAACAGACTAACACAAATGGCAAAAGTGTGCAAAGCCAATGAGGAGAAAAATGCTTTGAAAATGAGAATTAGGAGGAGCCAAGATGGTGGAGTGAGAGCAAAGACTCACCTAAGCTCTTAGACAAACTCCTTCAGATACCTCTAAAAAGAGAATATGACCAAATTTTGGAGGTACAGATTCCAATAGGAGATAGACTGTGGCAGATTCAAAGCCCAGGGAAGACTTGGTCTTTGGAAGGTCCATGGAAGGATCTGTTCCACGGTGTTGAGTCCACAGTGCACAGCACAGCATGTCCAGTGCAGTGGAGCAGGAGGGCCCCGGGAAAGCTTAGACAGCAGCAAGTGGAATGGGTGCAGATGCAGACCAGGGTGAGACCAGCAGAGCCAAGCTAGTGACAACCACTGAGCACCAGGTATCAGTGGAGCAGCTCCTGAGACTTTTAGCCTGCAGATTAAATGCCTGTAATTCACCTACTTGAACTTCCGGGAGCCAGGATGGCAGAGTGATCAATAAATGCTCTCTCTTCCCCCCTTGATGACCTTGAAAGAACCATAAAATATTTCTCCAGAAAAATCATGGATCAGTGAGAACAGCAGAGGGGGCAAATAGTCTCATAACACCTGAGGCTAAGAAAATAGCTAAGGGGGATTACTCCTACTGTGGCAGAGGCAAAACGGAAGGAAAGGGACCAAGGCTGGAGAAACCTGGCACTAGGATCCAGACAAACCTCAGCAATAGGAGAGGAGCCCCAAGAGGGGTGGAAACTCACACTAGGATCTAGGTGTTCCTCAGCACTCCAGGGGAAAGAGTAAGACAATAGGGCAGCTGGGATCACCATCCCCTGAGCTTGCCTTTGCCTCATTTCAGCTCAGGAGATCTCCTGTAAAATGACCACCCCTCCCCCACACTTACCAAACTAACCCCAGGGCTGATCAGGGAAACACAAAACAAAAACCTGCTCTCAGGTTTTTCACACAAGTCAGCTCAACACCAAGTTCTTCAGCCTCTAACGGAAAGAACCAGAAGCCACAATACACAATTACCATCATGCGCCAGAAAAAGCAAAAGAAGGGTGAAAAAACCATAGAATCTCTCTATGGGGACAAAGACCAAAACACAAATACCAAAGAGGTCAGTGGTGAAACTGTACACCCATCTGAAAATTCAGAAGGGTCTATAAAGTGCTTGCATGAACAAACAGCTCTCCTGGAACAGATAAAGAAGGAAATAGAAGAAAAACTGGCCAATGATTTTAAAAGTATAAAAAAGAATTCATTGATGAGAACATCTCTTTGAAAAGGAAATTTGAACAAATGGAAAAGGAAGTACAAAAATTAACTGAAGAAAACAACTCCTTAAAGAAACAATTGGACAGATGGAAAAGGAGATGCAAAAGTTATCTGAAGAAACAATTTGATAAAGATTAGAACTGTGCAAATAGAAACTAATGACTATGAGACAGCAAAAATCAGTCACACAAAATCTAAAGAATGAAAAGATAGAAGAAAATGTAAAATATCTAATTGGAAAAACAACTAACATGGAAAATAGATCTAGGAGAGAAAATTTAAGAATCATTGGCCTGCCAGAAAGTCACGATGAAAAAAAGAGTCTGGGCAACATCTTCCAGGGAATCATCAAGGAAAACTGCCCAGCAGTGCTAGATCCAAAGGGCAAAATAGTCACCGAAAGAATCAACCATTCACCTCCCAAAAGGGATTCTCAAAACCCCAAGAAATATCATTGCCAAATTCCAGAACTATCACGTGAAGGAGAAAATACTACAGGCAGCCAGAAAGAAACCATTCAAATATCAAGGAGCTACAGTCAGGATCACACAGGATCTTGCAGCTTCTACATTAAAAGACAAAGGAATTGGAATCCGATATTCTGTAAGGCAAATAAGTTGGGACTACAACCAAGGATCAACTACCCAACAAAGTTCAGCATAACTTTTCAGGCAAGAAGATGGTCATTCAACAAAGTAAGGGATTTCCAGACCTTCCTTACAAAATTGCCAGAACTTAATAGAAAATTCGATCTTCAAAAACAGGTCTCAAGAGAGGCATAAAAAGGTAAACGAGGTGGGGGGTGGGAAACAAAACAAAACTTGTTACTCAATTTGGGCAAACTTTTTACCTCCCTATAAGGGAAGATGATACCTGTTTATCTTGAGAATTGTGCACCTATTATAAAATATAAAAGGGATCTACAGAGAGGGAATGGGTATAAAGTAAATGATGTCATGTTAAAATATGATTTAAGTATGCTAAAGGATTGTAACAAGAGGTGTGAAAAGGGGGAAGCAGAAAATGGTAAATTACATCACAGGAAAAAGTACAAAATTATAGTAGAGAGAAAGAGGGGAGAGAGATGAGCATTGTTTGAGAGGTACTCTCATCTGATTTGGTTCAAGGAAGGAAGAATAAACTTAAGTATATAATCCTAACTAGCTCTATAGACAGTAGGACGGGAAGGGGGAAGAAAGGGGAGGGAAGCTAAAAGGGAGGGAAGGAGCAGTAAGGGTAAAAAAGGACTAAAAGGGAGGTGGTCTGAAAGAAAGAAAGGAAGGCTACAGGAGGTGGTGGTGAAAAGTGAAAACTATTGAGGAGGGGAAGGGAGATGGGAGAGCTAAAATCACAAATGGTGGCAAAGAGGATGGAGGGAAATATGAAGATTGTAATCAAAACTCTGAATGTGAATGGAAATGAACTCTCCCATAAAATGGAGACGGATACAGAATGGATTAAAAGTCATAATCCAACAATATGTTGTTTACAAGAAACACATCTGAAACATGGGGATACACACAGGATAAAGGTCAAAGGTTGGAGCAGAATATATTGTGTTTCAGCTAATGTAAGAAAAGCAGGAGTAGCAATCCTAATCTCAGACAAAGAAAAAGCAGAAATAGATCTAATCGAAAGACATAAGAATGGAAACTATATCCTGCTAAAAGGCACCATAGACAATGAACGTATGTTCCAAGTGGTATAGCTTCCAGATTCTTAGAGGAGAGGTTGAGGGAATTGAAGGAAGAAATTGACAGCAAAACTATACTAGTGAGGGACCTGAACCTCCCCCTCTCTGAACTTGATAAATTTCACCTCAAAATAAACAAGAAAGAGGTTAAGGAGGTAAATAAAACTCTAGATAAGGTAGATATGATAGATCTCTGGAGAAAATTGAATGGGAATAGAAAGAAATATACCTTTTTTTCTCAATGGTACATGGCACATAAACAAATACTGACCATGTACTAGGACATAAAAACCTCACAATCCAGTGCAGAAAGGCAAAGATAATCAATGCATCCTTCTCAGATGATCATGCAATAAAAATTATATGTAATAAAAGGCCATGGAAAGATAAACCAAAAATCAATTAGAAACCAAATAATCTAATCCTAAAGAAGGAGTAAGTTAAAGAAGGAATCATAGGAACAATCAACAACTTCATTCAAGAGAAGGACAATAATGAGACAACCTACCAAATCTTATGGGATACTGCAAAAGCAGTTCTTAGGGGAAGTTTTATATCTTTAATGCCTACATAAATAAAATAGAGAAAGAGGAAATCAATGACTTGAGCATGCAGCTAAAAAAGCTAGAAAAAGAACAAATTGAAAATCCCCAAGTGAATACCAAATTAAAAATACTGAAAACCAAAGGAGAGATTAATAAAATAGAAATTAAGAAAATTATTGAATTAATAAATAAAACCAATAATTGGTTTTATGAAAAAACAAATAAAATTGATAAAGTTTTGGTTAACGATTTAAAAAAAAAAAGAAGAAAATTATATTACTAATATCAAAAATGAAAGGGGTGAATTCACCTCCAATGAGGAGGAAATTAAAACAATAATTAGAAATTATTTTGCCTAACTTTATGCCCATAAATTCGATAATCTAGATGAGATGGATGAGTATTTTAAAAAATGCAAATTGCCCAGATTAACAGAAGAGGAAGTTGACTACTTACATAACCCCATCTCCAAAAAAGAAATTAAACAACCCATCAAAGTACTCCCTAGGAAAAAAATCTCCAGGGCCAGATGGATTTACAAGTGAATTCTATCAAACATTTAAAGAACAGTTAATTCCAATACTTTATAGACTATTTTTGAAAATTGGGGAAGAAGGAGTTCTCCCAAATTCTTCCTATGATACAAATATAGTTTTGATACCTAACCAGGAAGAGAAGGAAAATTATAGAACACTTTCTCTGATGAACATAGATGCAAAAATTTTAAATAAGATTTTAGCAAAATGAATACAACATCTTATCATGAGAATAATACATTATGATCAGGTAGGATTCATACTAGGAATGCAAGACTGGTTGAATATTAGGAAAACTATCAGCATTATTGATCATATCAACAACAGAACTCACAAAATCCACATGATTATCTCAACAGATGCAGAAAAAGCTTTTGACAAAATACAACATCCATTCCTATCAAAAACACTGGAGAACATAAGAATAAAGGGAATTTTCCATAAAATAATAAGTAGTATATACCTAAAACTTTCAGCAGGCATTATGTGCAATGGAGATAAGCTAGATGCATTTCCAGTAAGATCAGGGGTGAAACAAGGATGTACATTATCACAACTATTTTTCAATATGGTACTAGAAATGTCAGCTGTAGCAATTAGACAAAATAAAGAAATTGAAAGAATGAGAATAGGCAAAGAAGAAACTAAGTTATCACTCTTTGCAGATGATATGATGATACACTTTGAGAAGCCCAGAGATTTAAGTAAAAAAACTACTTGAAATAATAAGCAACTTTGGCAAAGTTGCAGGTTACAAAATAAACCCGCACAAATCTTCTGCATTCCTATATATTAGTAACAAAGTCCAACAGGAAGAGATAGAAAGAGATATCCCATTTAAAGCTAGGATAGATGCTATAAAATACTTGGGAGTTTATGTGCCAAAATGACCCCATGGACTATATGAACACAATTACAAGACACTTTTTGCACAAAGTCAGATCTAAGTAAGTGGAAACACATCAGTTGCTCATGGGTAGGCTGAGCTAATATAATAAAAATGATAATTCCGCCTAAATTAATTTACTTATTTACTTCCATACCAATTAAACTATGAGATAATTATTTTCTAGAGCTGGATAAAATAATATCAAAATTCATCTGGAAGAAGAAAAAGTCCAGAATATCAAAGGGACTAATGAAAAGAAATGCTAGGGAAGGTGGCCTAGCACTATCAGATCTCAAATTGTATTATAAAGCAGCAATTACCAAAACAACTTGGTACTGGCTAAAAAACAGGAGGGTAGACAAGTCTTATAGACTAGGCATTCAAGACACAGTAGGCAAGGAATATAGCAACCTCCTGTTTGATAAACCCAAGGTACCCAGCTTCTGGTATAAGAACTCACCGTTTGACAAAAATGGCTGGGAGAACTTGATAATAGAGTGGTGGAAACTAGGCATAGACCCATGCCTGACATTGTACACAAGAATAAAGTACAAATGAGAGCACAATCTAGGTATAAAGATTGATACCATGGACAAACTGGAGGACTAAGGAATAGTGTATTTATCAGATTTATGGAGAAGGGAATAATTTTTGACTAAAGAAGAGATAGAAAGCATTATGAAGTGCAAGATAGATAATTTTGATTACATTAAAATGAAAATTTTGCATAACCAAACCCAATGCAACCAAAACTCGGAGGGATATAATAAATTGAGATAATAAATTACAGCTAATCTTGGGGATAAAGGCCTTATTTTTAGAATACATAGAAAACTGAGTCAAATGTACAATACAAGTCATTCCACAATTGATAAATGGTCAAAGGATATGAACAGGCAATTTTTAGAGGAAGAAATTAAAGATATTTATAATCATATGAAAAAATGCTCTAAATCACTTTTGATTAGAGAGATGCAAATCAAAACAACTCTGAGATACCACATCACACTTATAAGACTGGCAAACATGACAGAACAGGAAAATGATAAATGTTGGAGAGGATGTGGAAGAGTTGGAACACTAATTCATTTTTGGTGGAGCTGTGAGCTTATCCAACCATTCTGGAGAGAGGTTTGGAGCTATGCTCAAAGGGCTACAAAAATGTGCATACCCTTTGACCCAACAATATTGCTTCTAGGATTGTATCCCCAAGAGATTATAAAAATGGGAAACGGTCCCACATGTACAAAAATATTTACAGCAGCACTCTTTGTAGTTGACAAAGCCTGGAAATCAAGGGGATGCCAGCAATTGGGGAATGGTTGAATAAATAATGGTATATGAAAACAATGGAGAACTATTGCACCATTAGTAATGATGAACAAGAAGACTTCAGAGAGTCCTTGAAGGATTTACATGATCTGATGCTGAGCTAAATGCCCAGAACCCAGAGAACTTTGTGCACAGCAACGACAACAGTGTGTGAGAGTTTTTTCTGGTAGACTTGGAACTTTGTAATCATGCAAGAACTTAAAAAATTCCCAATGGTCTTCTAAGGCAAAATACCTTCCACACTCAGAGAAATAAATATGTAATTCATTCCCAGAATGTAATAGCTCGTGTGTGTGTGTTTGTGTGTGTGTATTATTGTATGTTTTGATTAGTTATATGATTTCTTCTATTTATTTTAGTTCATCTATAAGCATGACTATAGTGAAAATGTATTCAATAGGAAAGTATGTGTAGATCCTATATAGAATTGTAGGGTGTCTTGGGGAGGGAAGGAGGTGGTGGGATGTAGGTGGGGGGGGAATCTAAATTTGATGGTAGTGATTGCGAAACATTAAAAATAAAACAATAAAAACATTAAAAATAAAAGAATGAAAAATAAATTAATCAAGTGGAAAAGTTCACTGAAGAAAATAGTTCCTTAAAAATTAGAATGCAGTAGATGGCAGAGTAGAAAGACTCACCTATGCTAGGTCCGAATCCACAGCCCATAGATTTCCTGTAAAAAGAACTCCTGACAAATTCTGGAACAGTGGAAGCCGCGCAGCAACACAGTGAAGGAGATTTCCGTTGCAGAGAGCCCTGAAAAACCGACCGCAAAGGTACCCCAGACGGGAGCAGAGTCCTGTCCTGCAGAGTCCTCCCCTCCCCCACCCCGGCCACACCGCAATGAGAGGAGCGAGCAGAGCCCAGCAGGCGTCAGGGACCTGAGTCTCCAGCAGCCGCGAAGGGCCCTCCACCCACAGATGCACAGGTCAGTGAGAGAGACAGGCTGAGAGGGGAGCGGGGGATCTCCGGGACTCGGAGCCCCTGGGAAGCGGCCACTGCGGCAGAGGCTGAGGCAGCTCAGCCAGAGACTCCCAGAGCAGGCTGGAGCTCCACA
>JAQQSK010004941.1:0-21681 GCA_028658325.1 Potorous gilbertii
GATCCAAAAAGAGAAACTCCTAGGAACATTGTGGCCAAATTCCAGAGTTCCCAGGTCAAGGAGAAAATATTGCAAGCAGCTAGAAAGAAACAAGTCCAGTATTGTGGAAATACAATCAGGATAACACAAGATCTAGCAGCTTGTACATTAAGGGATCGAAGGGCGTGGAATAGGATATTCCAGAAGTCAAAGGAATTAGGTGTAAAACCAAGAATCACCTACCCAGCAAAACTGAGTATAATACTTCAGGGGAAAATGTGGTATTTCAATGAAATAGATGACTTTCAAGCATTCTTGATGAAAAGACCAGAGCTGAAAAGAAAATTTGACTTTCAAACCCAAGAATGAAAAGAAGCATGAAAACGTAAACAGAAAAGAGAAGTCATAAAGGATGTACCAAAGTTGAACTGTTTACATTCCTATATGGAAAGATAATATTTGTAACTTCTGAAATTTTTCAGTATCTGGGTAGTTGGTGGAATTACACACACACAGGCATGCACACACATGTACATACATGCACACACTCACACACATACACACATGCATGCTCACACAGAGACAGAGAGCACAGGGAGAATTGAATAGGATGGAATCATATCTTAAAAGAAATCAAGGTAAACAGTGAGAGAGAAATGTAGTGGAAGGAGAGAGGGTGAAATGGAATAGGGTAAATTATCTCTCATAGAAAAAGCAAGCAGGAGACTCTTTAGTGGAGGGAAAAAGAGGAGAGGTAAGAAAAAAAAAGAAACATGAAGTTCACTCTCATCACATTCGACTAAAGGAAGGGATAAAATGCACACTCATTCTGGTATGAAAACCTATCTTACAATACAAGAAAATGGAGGAGAAGGAGATAAGCAGGGTGGGGGGTGATGATGGAAGGGAGGGCAATGGGAGGAGGCAGCAATTTCAAGTCAACACTTGGGGAGGGACAGCATCAAAATAGAGAATAGAAACAATGAGGGGCAGGATAGAAGGGAGGGAAATATAGTTAGTCTTACACAACATGACTATTATTGAAGTCATTTGCAAGACTACACAGACATGGCCTATATTGAATTTCCTGCCTTCCCCAAGGGAATGGGTGGAGAGGGAGGGATGGGGAGAAGTTGGAACTCAAAGTTTTAGAAACAACTGTCGAGTATTGTTCTTGCTACTAGGAAATAAGAAATACAGGTAATGGGGAATAGAAAGTTATCTGGCCCTACAGGACAAAAGAGAAGATGGGTGCAAGAGAAGGGAAGGAAGATAGAAGAGAGGGCAGATTGGTGATAGGGGAAACAAGAATGGTCAGTGTACTTGGGTGAGGGGAGGTTACAAATGGGGAGAAAATTTTGGAAACCAAAATTTTGTGAAAATGAATGTAAAAAGTTAAGTAAATAAATTTGTATTAAAAAAGATTGAATGCTGAAATTTTTCCTGATGTATATAATTGGGGGAAATAAAATAGTATTAGAAAAAAATAAAATATACCACCCTTAAATAAAGCATTTGTGGAGCAATGACTATAGAGCAAACTTTTTTAAAAATGTAAAGTAGAGACATATTGTATGGGGGAAATAATTTACTATACTGATTCAGAATAAAAAGTATTATACTGATTAAATCCAAATTACGTGATTAAAGCCTTGGCACACCCAGACCCCAGTATCTCCAAGAATGCCACCGATGGATACAAGATATTTCACTTCCTCCAGACCTTTAGATCCACTCAACACATTCTTGCTTTTGGTTACTGCACTCAGGCTCCCGTTTTGTGTTATAGTTTTTTCATATTTATCTCAATAGTTTGCTTTCAGGATGGTCTCTTGTTAAATTATTTAGCTGTGCATATAGTGTTACTGTGTGAGAAAGCTTAGTCAAAATTCTATATAATACAAATCTTCCAGAATCTGGGGAGAGGAAGCCTTCACCTTTCTAGTTCACTCTCCTTTACTAGATGACCAAATAAATTTCTTGATAAAACTATTTCAGATTTTGGATTCGTTCTCACAAACAATACAGTATCTTTCTCCTATGTCTCTAAGAAATAAATAGATATGTCCTGGTAAGTTTTGGTGGAAGAAAAATAAGGAGATAGTTACATGGGGTACATGATTCCTGATACCACTAAAGAGATGCAGAAGTTCTGATCTCTTTAAAAATCTATATATGGGAAACAAAAGACTTTAACAACATTTCTTTAATGAATACCAGATTAGTCTATTTGTTCTCATCTAACCATATCACATCCATTTCAGTCACAGTCTTTATCAAATTGTTTCCTATACCTGGAATTCCTCTCTTCTTGTCTTCATTTATGCTACTCTCTATTCAAAACATAGTTCAAAAGCAAATTCTGTGAAACTTTCCCAGACTGAGGCATGGACCTGGCTAATAAGACCTAATTGGCTCAAGATACCTCATTCGGAAGAGTTGTGATGCTTTGCCAAAGAAGCGAAAGTAGTGATAAGAACCACGTAGCAGTGCCGCAGAAAAGCAAAACAAAATGAAAGAAAATCAGAGCTTCTAAATGTTACAGGAAGTTAAAAATTACACAACATCATGCTTAGCATTAAAGATTTTTTTGCTTATTTGGAGAAATATGTTAGAAGCACTTGCCTGAAGGAGAAGGAAAGGGAATGAGCAGTGCAACAGAGAATTCTATTCATATGAGAGGGAACACTTTTTCTTTTTTTGTTTTGTTTTGTTGTGTATTGCTTTGGATTTTGATAGTGTATGAACTCACTTTATTTGTAATAAACTTGTTCTATGTTTTATTTTTTATTAATCTGATGCTTACAAGGGAACCGAGTACACCTAAATGAATGTTGACATGAGCCAAATGCTTATTTTCCTTATTAAAACCGTGTGTGCTTAAATTAAAATTGTTTAATTGTTGAGAATTGGTCATACATGTGTATATGTGCATATAAATCTGTATACATATACACACATAAATATACATATATATACACATATATACATACACACACATAGATAGATAGTTAGATACTTAGTTCCATAGAAACCAAAAGATTTAATTAGGGGTGAAGGGTTACTTCAGTAACATAAATGTAAAGTTGGGGAGATGTAGCTAAATAGCATTTGCTGTCAGGAAAGACTCTCACCTTTAGTTTTGGTAAGAGTCTGCAGAGTTCTATGGCAGTTAGGAACACATTAGATACATACATTATGAAATATATTTCTCCATAATAATCCTGAGAGTTTCCATTTGGGCATCTTTTTCATGAGATGATCACTAAATTCTTTTCATTTTTATTTGACCTACTGGTCCTCATATATCAGGGCAGTTATCCTTGATAATTTATTGAAGGATGATGTGTAGGTTTTTTTCTTGATCATGACTTTCACATGGTCCAATAATCCTTAAGTTATCATTCCTGGATCTATTTTCCAAATTAGTTGCATTTTCAACGAAATATTTCACATTTTCTTCCAGTTTTTTTTTTATTCTTTTGACTCTGTTTTATTGTTTCTTGATGTCTTATTTAACAATTATCTTCCACTTTCCCAGTTCCAACTTTTAAGAAATTATTTTGTTCAATGAACTTTTGTACCTCTTTTTTCCATTTGGCCAATTTTATTTTTAAGGAGTTATTTTCATTAAAAAAATTGTACATATTATTTTCCATTTGTTCAGTTCTGCTTTTCAGGTAATTCTGCTCTTCAGTGGTGTCTGTGTCTCTTTCACCATTTGGCCCATTTTAAAAAAGTGACTTTTTCTTCAGTAATTTTATGCTCCCTTTACCAAGCTATTGGCTTATTTTTTATGATTTTCTTGCATCACTGTCATTTATTTCCCCATTACTCCTTCTGCCTCTTTTATTTGATTTTAAAAATCCTATTTGAACTCTTCAGGAATTCTTTTTAAAACTTTAGATGAATTAACACTTTTCTTTAAGGCATTGCATTTATGGCATTCTTCAAGGCACTGCTGTTTTGACATTTTTATCTTCAGAGTTTGTGCTTTGATCTTTTTTGTCACCATAATAAATTTCTGTGGAGGGGCAGAGTAAAGATGGTAGAGTAGAAAGATACATATACTCTAGCTCTTCTCCTACAGCCCATAAATTACCTGTAAAGAATGACTCTCAACCAATTCTAGATCAGCAGAAGCCACAGAAAGATGGAGTGGAGGAGACATACAGCCCAGGGTGACCAGAAGGCCAACAGGTAAAGTCTGTCGCACCATATGTGGTGTCTGTCTGCATATATGCAGAATGGAACCCAGGCCAACTTTGATCATATGGGCAGGGAGGAGGACCGGTGCAGGGCCAGGGGGTGGAATCCCCAGAGGCAGCAGCAGCAGTTTGCAGATCCCTCAACCCACAGGCACCAAAGGTCAGTGAGAGGTCTTTTACAGCTGACCAAGAAGGGAGCAAGGTCTCCTCTATAGCTCCAGGTAGTGGTGGCAGAGGCGTCATCATGCAGCAGTAGCTCCCAGAGAAGGCAGCAGCCAATATTTATTTTTGGAGGTCTCATAGTAAAGCCTCTGGGGGAATGGAGCACCTGATCTGAATCTCAGCCCTGAGTACTGGCAAGCAGAAGTGGAGGTGAGGCTGTTTTGGAGAGGAAATTCTACTTCAAAGATTGTGGGAACAAAAGTTTCTGGTTGTTGCTAGATTAGTGTTCAAGCTTAACTGTGCCACCTTGGAGGAAATGAGATCTTGAAGAGTATACCCAACACTTGAAAATGAATGCAAAAGTCAAGTAACTAGTTTGGAAAATGCCCAAAAGAGGGAAAAAATAAGACTATAAGAGGTTACTTTATTGTTGAACATGTGTCTTTTCCCAACCTTTTGGATGAGGAAGAACAATGTTTACCACCAGGGAAAGACATAAAAGTCAAGACTTTTATATCCCAAACATCCAAAATAAATATTCAATGATCACAGGCCATGGGAGTGCTCAAAAAGGATTTTGAAAATCAAATAAGAGAGGTGAAGGAAAAATTGGGAAGAGAAAAGAGAGATGAAAGAAAATGATGAAAAGCAAGTCAACAGCTTGTTAAATGAGACCCAAAAACATGCTGAAGAAAATAACACCTTTAAAAATAGGCTAGCTCAATTGGCAAAAGAGGTTCAAAAAGCCAATGAGGAGAAGAATGCTTTAGAAAGCAGAATTAGCCAAATGGAAAAGGAGGTTCAAAAGTTCACTGAAGAAAATAGTTCTCTCAAAATTAGAATGGAACAGGTGGAAGCTAATGACTTTATGAGATAAAAGAAACCACAAAACCAAACCAAAAGAATAAAAACATGAAAGATAATGAAATGCCTTATTGGAAAAACAACTGACCTGGAAAATTCAGGAGAGACAATTTAAAAATTATGGGACTACCTGAAAGCCATGATCAAAAAAGAGCCTAGATAGACATCAATTCTTTCATGAAATTATTAAGGAAACCTGCTCCTATATTCTAGAATTAGAGGGCAAAATAAATATTGAAAGAATCCCCCTATCACCTCTGAAAGAGATACAAAAAGAAAAACTCCTAGAAATATTGGAGCCAGATTCCAGAGTTAACATGTCAAGAAGAAAATATTACAAGCAGCTAGAAAGAAACAATTCCAGTATTGTGGATGTACAATCAAGATAACACAAGATCTAGCAGCATCTACATTAAGGAATCAAAAAGTTTGGAATATGGTATTCCAGAAGTCAAAGAACCAGGATTAAAACCAAGAATCACCTACAATATTTCCGGGGAAAACATGGTCTTCCAATGAAATAGAGGATTTTCAAGAATTCTTGATGAAAAGAACAGAGCTGAAAAGGAAATTTGACTTTCAAACACAAGAATCAAGAAAAGCATGAAAAGGTAAATAGGAAAGAGAAAGCATAAGGGATTTACTAAAGTGGAACTCTTTACATTCCTACATGGAAAGATAATATTTATAATTCTTGAAGCTTTTATCAGTATTTGGGGAGTTGGTGGGATCACACACACACACACACACACACACACACACACACACATATATATATAAATATATGTATACAGAGAGAGAGAAAGTGAGAGAGAGAGAGGGAAAGCGCACAGGGTGAGTTGAATAGTAAGGGATCATAGGTATGAGAGAGGAATATATTGGGAGGAGAAAGGGAAAAATGGAATGAGGTAAATTATCTCTCATAAAAGAGGCAAGAAAAAGCCTTTTCAATGAGGGAAAAAGGAGAGAGGTGAGAGCGAGAAAGGGAAGCTTACTCTCATCACATTTGGCTCAAGGAAGGAATAACATGCACACTCAATTTGATATGAAAACCTATCTTACAGTACAGAAAATAGGGGAGAAGGGGAGAAGCAGGGTGGGGGGAATGATAAAAGGGAGGGCAAATGGGAGGAGGGATCAATTAGAAGTAAGCACTCTTGGGGAGGGAAGGTACAAACAGAGAATAGAAGAAATGGAGGACAGGACAGGATGGAGGGAAATATAGTTTGTCTTACACAACATGACTATTATGGAAGTCATTTGCAAAATTATACATATATAGCCTATATTGATTTGTTTGCCTTCTCAGTGGGGATGGGTGGGGAGGGAGGGAGGAAACACACTTAATGTGGTATAGAAATCTATTTTGTCCTACAAGACAAAAGAGAAGATGGGAATAAGGGAAGGGAAGGATTTTAGGAGGGCAGATTGGTGGAATGGGTAATCAGAATGCTCAGCATTTTGGGGTGGGGGAAAGGAGAGATGGGCAGAAAATTTGGAACTCAAAATTTTGTTGAAAGGAATGTTGAAAACTTAAAGTAAATAAATAAATTAATAATTTAAAAAATTTCTGTGGCAGATTATATATTTTTGCTCATTTTAGTTTATTTCTTGGGTTTTAACATTATGTTAAAGTTTCTTTTCTGCTTTTGGTTTTGAGGAAGCACTGTCCCAAGCTTCAGGATTTCCATATAGCTGTTTTCAGATCTATTTTTGTGGGTTTATATATTTTTAATTATTCCAAAGTATGACCTAAAAAGAGGTATAGTCGCTCTTCTCCTGACCTCTATTCTGGCCTGTGAGCTAACACATTAACTTTTTTTTGACCCTGTCATTTTAACTAGGGCCTTCATAATTGCTAGTTGTCCTCCTCACTCTGGGACTACGATCTGGACTTGCTTATGAGCAATGAAGCAGAATCTTGTACTTAATGCCAACAAAATGCTCTTTGTAATGTCCTACTGACCAGCTGTCGTTCCCCTTACTGTCTTTGGGCTGATTATTTCATAAGCTATCACCACTGATTCAGTCACCCCTAAAGCCTGCTACTTGCTTGCCTATCACAATCTGTCCTATATTGTGCTCCATTCTCACTTCAGTTCAACAGATCTTTCCTGCTGACCTTCCAAATTGTCTTGTACTAGAAAAATTATTTACCATTTCCTTTTCTTGCTTCTGCTGCTCTAGAATTTGTTTGACAGTATTATTTTAAAGTTGTTTGGAGGGAAATTTGGCAGATTTCAGGGAAGTCCCTACCTTTACTTCACTGTTTTGGCCCTGCCTCTTGTAGATGTTTCAAGAGAGGCTTTATTTTAAAGTTTTATCACAACTTGAAAAATAAATGTGAATGGGAGTTACAATTCATTTGCACCTGATGAATTATAAATCCGATGTTTCAGGTTTACCCTGACAATGAAGAGAGAAACAGACTGGGAATGGAAACAAAAATCAATGAACAAAGGAGTGAGAATTGTTCTGGTGTGTGTGTGTGTGTGTGTGTGTGTGTGTGTGTGTGTGTGTGTGTGTGTTTATGTGCATGTGAGTATGTAAGTTTAAAAAATTGGTGATATATGTATAAAATTATAGATATATAGGCATAGATAGCACATGCAACTTGGGAGAGAAAAAATACAGAATAAATAAAAGAAAAGGGGCCATCAAATCAGAAAGATCCCACTTTGGCCCTAAAACTACTTTCCCAGAATAAAACTCTTGCCAAGGCTAACCAGTTGTGGTTCATAGGACAAGGAGTCTCAGCTGGAAGAGGATAGAGGTATGGTCAGAGGGGAATTACTGGTATGTAGAAAGAGAGGACAAAAGAGGAAACCTTTTTTACTTACGGCTGTCTCTAAGGAAAATGTAGACAGAGTGGAGTAGTTTAGATACTGGGTTCTTCAGGTAACTTCATGGTGTCTTTCAAGAGTCTGTGAGTGGGAAAGTCACTGGGGAAACATACACTAGGAATGGGGCAATTTGGGTGATGTTTGATAAATTCATTATTTAGGAATACCTGTAACTCTAAGTGACAGAAACTAAGTCAAAGCTTTTGAACATTGTTGGGGAACAGAGGGTTTGCCTAGTTCTTGGAGATTCTTGGATTCTGCTCTGTGTGGGACCCTACTAGTTTAGATTTGATTCTAGAACAAAATGATACTAGCAGGTTATTCAACAATCAACAAAGTGAAAATTTAGCTATAGCAAGAGAAGGATTGTCAACAATGTTAGACAATGATTTCCTCCTGAATTGATTCGGCTAGGCAAAACTCCCACTGATGTTTGCAAACCAATCATGTTAGACCACTCTTGCAAGTTACTTGACCTCTGCCTGCCTCAATTTCTTCATCTTTAAAATGGAGACATTAATAACACCTTTTTCTCTGCGTTGTTATAATGATAAACTATTTGAAGAGCTCTTTGCATACATGAAAGCATTATTTAGGTGCTACATATTATTTTTGCTCACATTATGAGGGAATGGTGAAAATACTCTGAATTTTAGTCTCCCCAGCCAGCTGAGTCTCAGAAATAACTCAATACTATTCAGTAATTCTGTTCCATATATAATGGAAAGGGTTAAGATCTGGATCCTACCCATGTGCATATTCTTTACGGTAGTTATATCTCTAAGTGTTTCATTTTATTCCATGGATTTGACATCTGTTTTTTTCATTCCAAATAAAAAGATTATATACAACTAATTCATGTTTGTGTGGTTTCCTCAGTTATGTCATACTCATGATTAAGGTTTACTGTAATACAGATTTTCAGGAAGTAATGCTGAATATAACCACTATGTTGCTGTTTGAATTAGGATACTAATTAGATAAATTCCCATGGTGCCCACATCTCTAAACTGACTAGGTGAGCAGAGAAGGGTAATATATACCAGATGTAGTGACTCTCTTAAAACACAAAGTCTTGTTCTCTTGAATTATGGTGAGAGGTATCAAAAAAATAATCATCACACACACACACACATAAATGCCAAGAGTACAGTTTGAGTTGAATCAGAAGAGATGACATCCATAAAACAATAAAATAAAAATTAAGGGGTGAGGGAGGAAAATACGTGGAGGAGAAAGGGAGAAATGGAAGGGGCAGGCTCTAACTCATAAAAGTGATAAGAAAAATCTTGTTCCATGGAGGAAAAAAGGGAGAAGGTGAGAGGGGAAAATTGAAGCTTACACTCTTCACATATGGCTTAAGGAGAAAATAACATGCTTACTAAATTTGGTATGAAAATTTATCTTACACTACAGGAAAATAGGGGACAAGTGAGGTAAGGGGGATGATAGCAGGGAGGGCAAGTGGGAGAAGAGAATAAGTAGAAGTAAACACTTTTGGGAAGGGACAAGGTCAAATGAGAGAATATAAAAGGTGGGAAAGGGTAAAATAGAGGGTAATATAGTTAATATTACACAACATGATTATTATGGAAGTGTTTTGCAAAACGACACATATATAGACTGTATTGAATTGCTTGCCTTCTCAGTGGGGATGGGTAGGGAGGGAGAGAAGTTTTAATTCAAACTATAAGAAATAAATGTTGAGAATTGTTTTTGCATACAACTGGGAATAAGAAATACAAGTAATGAGGCATAGAAATTTACCTTGCCCTGTAAGAAAAGAGAGAAAATGGAGATAAGGGAAGGGAGGGTACATTGAGGGAAGGGGTAATCGGAATGCAAGGTATTATGAGTGAGGGGAGGGGAGAAATAGGGAGAAAAATTGGAACTCAAAATTTTGTGGAAATGAATGTTGAAATCTAACAATAAATAAATAAATACAATAAAAAAGAAACCTTTATTGAGAAAGGAGGGAGGGGGAAAAATTTAGAACCCAAAATCATATAGAAATGAATGTTGAAAACTAAAAATACATTAATTCAAATTAAAAAAAATTATCTTAAAAAATAATCACAGGGTGAGCATAGGATTGATAATATCTGAATCCTCATCATTTAAAAAGCCTACACAAGTAGAGAAATCACTCAATTAGTGATTATGCAACAAAACAGCCATAAAAATATGTAGGGGTAATTTCCCTATCACAGTAATAGTCTATCATTAAATGTGTCTTTACGGGGAGAAAAAGCTACTAAATAACTATGAGTTTCATACACCTCAAATGATTTTTAACAGATTTCCAATTGTCTATTGTATTCCGATCAAACGGTTTATAATGACTTTGTGCAGCAAAGGTTAAAGTGACTCTCTTAAAAAAGCAATCTGGTATTTTATACATGAGTAATTAAACCCTTAGGATATAGAGGCAAGATACAAGAATAACATCATAGAAGATAGTGATTTTTTTTAACGGAAAGATAATTAATCATATTTTAAGTCATGTGAAACAAAGAATGAAGTGTAGTGTGTACAGGAATATGGGTGTAGTTGGAAAGACCATTGAATTTGGCCACTCAATTGAACAAGTCACACAGTCTTTTGAGGCCCACAGTCTATTCATTTAGAATATAAAGAGGTTCTGTAGACATTCTCAAGTTGGGGTCAAGAGAATTGTTTTTTTTTTAAATACTTTTATAATTACATATCAATAATTGGTTTTCTTTATAACATTAAATATATTATGCATTTAAAAATAGTATTCTAATGAGACTATAAGCTTCACTAGAAAGCCAAAGGGATTCAGGATATGTAAGCAGTAATTATGTCATGTATTATAACATTTTGCACTATATTTGCATGTATGCATGTATAGAATATAAAAGTGATATGATTGTAGCAGTGAATCAGAAAAATAAATATTAGGAGAAACAACTTGGAAGTGGATAGTTCAGACTGAACATTCTTGTCCTTCCATTCGTTTTATATAATATCTCTCTCTCTCAGAGACAATTGGGGTAAAGTTACTTACCGAGGGTGGCGCAGTTAGTGATTGTCAAGTG
Organism: Potorous gilbertii; assembly: GCA_028658325.1. Classification (NCBI taxonomy): domain Eukaryota; kingdom Metazoa; phylum Chordata; class Mammalia; order Diprotodontia; family Potoroidae; genus Potorous; species Potorous gilbertii. Next base: position 11,119 of record JAQQSK010004941.1, read on the forward strand.
TCTGAGGTTGCATTTGAACTCAAGGTCCTCCTGACTCCAGGACTAGTGCTCTAACCACTGTGGCACCTAGATGCTCCAAAAATATCTTTCTCTTTTATTGTATGGAACCTCACCCTGTTGTTATCACACACTTTGATGGATAATATTATTGTTATGTCTTATGTGTATGTATCATTTTTCATCCACCCTAACTCTATATAGATGTAGTGACGTGACTTTCTGCAATATTGTCTTTATGTTTTTCATTTCAATGATTTTCTTTTAGTACAAAAGAGGAACAACGTTCATAAGATCAAATAGATAATTTTTTTTTACTATAAGAAACATTTTTTTTTGCAGTGAATGGGACATTGAGTTAAAAAAATTTCTTATTACTTGAGTATTTCAAGATATTAAGATCTCCAGATGTGGCTGAAACCATTCCTTTTCTACTTCACAGCAATGTGAACAAAGAGAAGATAATCTACTCTAAAGTAGTTTGCCAAGGTTAAAGGCACTATAATGAAGCAACAAAATAGTCTATAAAGTATGAATCCTATTATTTTTTACTAAGTATCACTCTGGAGTTGACTGCTGACACAACACATTGATAATCACTTTGGTACAATTCTACTTGATTCAGTGTTATTTCCCATAACATTCCTCATTTTTGAAGTTTAAACTTTCTGAGGCTAGAAAGGATTTAGTGATTTTATTTCTGTGATTCTCTTGTTCATCTTAATACTTACCTATCAAATTGATATGGAAGTCTGAATGGCTGAAATTTCAAATGGAGATATTTATATATACATTTAAGAGGAACAAATCATGGTATAGTAAGACAATTATCAACTTTAGCAAAAAATAAAACTCTACAAGGGATAATTCACTTTCAAAGTACAGAATTTAGTCAACCTCTACCTTTTTGAGTATTATCTCTGTTATTTATATTCTTCAGAAGACTAAAGTCATCTCTTTAAACATGATTAAGGTAGGAAGTTACTAGTGCTGTCTCTGCTTGACCAAAAGTGGAACTCCTTGTTCATACTGGAGGACAGTAACTACAATAGCCTATTGAAACAGATAAGAAAGAGAACTACAGAGGCAACCATTAAAGTACCTTGATGGGGGTAGGGGAGGCACTTTGAGTGATACAAATGATAAGCTCCTTAGAAATCCCTGAAATTTTCAGGTTATATAACTGATTAGACAACTGGTTTTCCAATTTTCTCAGTTCTTAGAATTTGGACACTCCTCCAAAAATACCCTGCTACCAACCTAATTTTCTGTTTCATTGTTGTTGCAATCTTGGCTTATACCTCTTATTCTATAGCCAAATCATACCTGCATTTACTGCCCCAAGCTGGGATCATACTTTCCTCATTTTGTTAGGTCCTCTAGCTTTGCCAAAAATATTGGCCTTTGTCTACAGCCTTTGTCCACATTGGTTTGTTTTATCTCTCAGCTACTGGATGTTAGCTCCCTCCTACCTGTCAACTCTCTGTTGATGAATGTTTCCTTGACCAATGATTCTCCCCCTGGGGCAAGAGGGAATTGGCCTGGAAAAGTCAGAACCTTACTTATTTTTTAAAATTCATTAAGTTAGGAAACTAAAACCCTTGTATATTTTTCAATTTTGCTATAAATGTCAAAGTTTTAATTTCTGGATCTGGAAAAAGAATTGACAAAATTCTTAACAACCTTTTATGAACAGATTACCATAACATCTTCCTTTTTATAAATAGTGGGATAGAAGACATTTGAATCATAATTGTATATGTTTAATATATCTTTATATTAAAATGAACATATTTTTCTTAAAGGTCTTATTTTTTCCCCATGAGAATGGTATTACAGTCCATGATTAGACCTCAGAATTTAGCTATTCAAGAATTCAGTAATTAGATTTTTTTACAACTTTGGTTACTGAAGCATAATTATAATTTCCAAATTAAAAAATAATATGCGAAACATGTTGATTACGGGAACAGTATTGAAAAGCACAGAGTCAAACTATTTCCCTTAAAGAGCAAAATTCAATTCTGATTAGACATTTAGTAATTATCATTCTGTCCAAATAAAATATTTGTTACAGATTCATGCAAATATTACTTTCAACCCTTAGAGTTAAAACCATTTGCCTAGCTAGTAATAAAACAATCATCTGAACTCTAATACCTGTCCTTCTTATTAAAATTGATATTTGGACAAACACAAGATGATGAGAGGTAATAAAATTAATCAAATGTCGGTATCATTCTCTACATTTTCACAGCTGATTGAGTATCTCCTTACAATCAGTACGTTGAACTTTGATTTGGTTTAGCAACAGTATTTCACATATTTAGATTTAATTATTTAAAGACTGTAGTAACTGATAAACGGTTATAAAAATAGTCCCAGTTTAGGCAAACTGTGCCAATTAATGATCCAGAACTATATTTTCCCCAAACTCTCAATGTGAAATAAAGACCTCTATTAGAAAGTTGATTTTAGTCCAGTTTGAGAGTACAAACTCTCCAGTGAAAAGTGATAATGGAACCAACAACATTACTGAGCTAGGAATGAAAACTGCTTTATAAACAAGAATTCCTCATTTATGGAATTCAATCCATTCTATGACATTGATGCATTATGCAACCTTGGAAAAGACACTTTCTGTTTATTTCCTATTCATAAATACAGGTAATAAGTAATTGCCTCTAATTTGTCAGCATTGTTCTTTGGAGTAGCAGAGGAAAACTGGGAATTAACACTTTAGAGAATCTCCTGTTTTTGGAACTTTGGTAAAAGATTAACTTTTCAAAATCCATGAGTACCCTATAATATTTATAGCATAATTTATGCAAGGAAATTTTGAGGTTTCTTGCATGCCCTATCCACTTATAAATAAATTTGAAGGATGTGAAAAAGGTAGAGCCATAATTTATCATTCTGTTTCCCTGAGTGTTCCTGACCCTTGGATAAGCAAAATGAAATATGGTGGTCAAACTAACTTCTTATGACAAATTCAGTTGCTGTAGAGTTTGGGGTAGCCCTTGGAAAGGGACTTCAGAAGACAAAATGAAGAGTTACTCTGAGATAACTTCTGAGGAAGCCATCTTTGGATACCAGAATTTGCCACTAAGGAAGAAGGTCGCCTAGTCTAGAACCACTGGAAAATGAGGGAAGGAGTACTTCTAATTTTAACTAATTATTCTTCTTAAATCCAATTCATTTGTGTTTTTATAAGGAGTAGGAGAGCTCTTGTCTCTTCGAATTTCCCTAGTTATGGCTATCAGAGAAGAAGTGCTCCATTGTCAGTAAAGAAACTGAAAACATTGAGCTGTTCCTCAGAGTTTGATATGGACAGATATAGTTTTGCTAACTCTGTTATAAACATCCCTTTTTGCTGAACTAAAATTTGAACTTTCATCAAAAATTTGCCCCTATCTTGATGGGAAATGAAACCCATTTGGAAAATTTAAGGGGATATTTCAAGCCTCCTTCAAGAGAGCCATTTATAAACATTAAAATTATCTTGAAATGACTTACTTATAGGTAATATTTAAGAGTTTGATACTTATCCAAGAAATGTTCTGGCAAAGAAATATATGCCACCTGTTTTTTTCTACTGACAAACAGGGAAGAAATATCCACTTTGCCACACAATTAGCCACTTTCATTTACTTTCTGTGTAATATGTTCTTCGTCATCTTCTTTTATAATACAAGTAGCACCTCTGAATTGGAGATATTTAGCTAGTGAAAAGAACATAAACACTCACACATAGAGGTACTAACAGCTAATTAGAGCTAATCAACAACAAACAATAAGTGGGTATTTTAAAGCAGAAGACTTAAACTTTGCTGGAATCCATGCAGCCAGATTTCACTGCTTGTGACATCCAAAGTCAGATTTGTTTTAGTCTCAATTTCAAATTAATTTAAGTGACTGGGTTTATCAGTATCTACTACAGCTGATGAAAAAAGCATTCATCAGTTGATGGGTAAAGACATAATTAATGACCACATGCAGTGTCCTTGTGTTCTAAGAGGAAAAATGTTTCCACAATATTAAAAGGAATACAACTACACAGTAAGTAAATGCTCAGGGAACAAAGATAAAAGGGACAAAGTATCACTGCAGCATCTCATACGGTATTCAAACCTAGGTTCAGTCTTACAACTAAGACTGAAAACTTAAATGATTATTTGTGAAATAAATCTGTGTCTGGTGACTTGAGGGCTTCTCTTCATGGACCATAACTTCTAGATTTAGGGAATAAGTGAGTATATGAGTTCCAAAGATAACTGTCCAAATATTTATGGACTTTGAAGGAGCAGATGAAAGAGACAGAGATGCAAATATATGGGAAAAATGGACAGAGCAGGGGTTTTTGACATTCTATTTACAAAAATCATCAAACATGAGCAGCATGAAGGTTAGCCAGATCTTAAGAAGCACAGCACAGTGAGCAACATTCTGTCCAGTCAAGCAGATGAAGGAACAGCATGAAGCACATGTGAGACAATTAGATATTTGGAGAGCTATTTGGGTCAGAGGGAATGATTCCAGATGTTGTGAGTTGCTGTAAGTGACTGAAACCAAGCCCTTCTGGAACCAAACTAGAACTTTACTTTCCCTTTTTCTTTAAAGAGAGGGACTCAGTAGAAGTGAGGCTCTTTCCTGATAGTAAGGGAATTGAGACAGATATCTTTTGGTAACTATATCTGTTGCTTGCATTTTATTTAATCTTCTTTAAATGTTTACTAAGGTATGCCTTTGTAACACTAGGAAAGTAAGGAATGGTTGTAACAAGCAGATGGCTGCTACTATTTAAATACCTTGAGATTCCATGTAATAGCAGGAGGAACAGCACATTTGAATGGCATTCTTTTGCTAATTGACTGGACTGCTAATAGAGAGTAAGGCACTGATCAGAAATATTTAATCTATACCATAAAGTACAATTCATATTCCTCTACATTCAAGAAAGATCCCTGATAACCTTATCAATAAATCTTAGTATTGTAACTGAGGAACCTCGAAGAACTATGGACAGAAAGTCAACTGCATCATGTGAGGTCATTACATCGAATGGGATGCACAATTAGCTTGAAAACAGTTGGTCAATCCAAAAGCATTAGGAACTTTCTTTCTATGTGCCAAAAAATATATTAAAAACTGTCTATTCTTTTAAGCTATGTAAATTCTAATGGGAAGATAATATGTGAATAAGAATAGAAGCTATCTAGAGTAAATTAAGATAATCTGAAAGAGGAATATATTAGTCACTGATGGGAAAAAAAAGGTGTTTTTCATTGATCCATTATTAACTGAAAGTTGAATGAAACCAGAGAATCAGACAAAGATGAGAAGACAGGACATTCAATTTATAGTGGACAGTCAATGAAAATTACAGAGAAACTGGACATGAACTTGTATCTGGAAATCCTTTTTTATTTGGTTACCCTATCTCTCTTTGTAGAAAGAAAATTGAGTCTGTACTGACTGATGACTCTATGCTCTTTTTGACTATTTTTTGTGATGCCTGTTTTGCATACATTAAATTTCACTAGTAATTCATAATGCCATTTTTCCTTTCCTTTCTTCAAGTTTTATATGTTATAATCAAACTCAACAAGCTCATTTCATATATACCCCTTTAAAAACTTCTGGTGATTACTTAAAACTTTTGCTAATTAATTGATTATCTGACTGTGCACAGAAAGTTAGTTGGGCAATGACTTCCACTTTTGCAAGCCAATGAACTCTATATGTTATCAGTTTAATCTTTCAAAATTCTAAATATTGCTAGTAACCATATCCAGAATGTTACAACTTTGTCCTTAAACAAAGTATAGGTAAAATAAAGTTACAAATCTTCTGAGTAGTAAGAATTAGACCTGTGGTCCATATTTTTTGACTTCTCCTAGATTTATGTATCAAGAGTGAATATTCAGCCATGAAAGTGGTAACAAGAAATATATTCTCATTAAATGAAACAAAAGTATTGTTCAGCTGAAATATATACACATATATACATATGTGCATACATATCAAATTTAGAAAAATAAATATATCTATTTATACCTATGTAACTTTAGTATATGATATTTACCATGTGCAGTACAGATTGCTAGGCACTATGATTATAAATCAAAATTAAAAAGAAATAATCCTTGCTTTCAGAATTCTTACAGTCTCTTGGGGAAATTTATCTATACGTACATATTATGTATGTATGTATTGAGCTAGATAGCACAACGGATAAAACACTACACTTGGAATCAGGAAGACTCATTTTCACAAGGTAAAATCTGGCCCCAGACACTTACTAGCTATGTAACTTTGGACAAGTCACTTAACTCTGTTTCCCTCAGTTTCCTCATCTTTAAAATGAGCTGGAGTAAGAAATGGCAAACTACCTTAATAACTTTGCTGAAAATATTTCAAATGTGTTCACAGAGTCAGACATGATTAAAATGACTCAACAACAACAAGATAAAGTAAGTCATCAATGAATTATATTTTTATCTATGAAATAGAAGGGAGAAAACATGTATTAAGCACATACTATATTCCAGACCCTTGGCTAAGTGCTTAAGAAATATAATCACGTTTGCTCCTCCCAACAACCCTATCGAAAAAGTGATGTTATTACTATTTTATAATTAAGGAAAATGGGATGGATAGAAATAGCATGATTTGCCCAGGTTAACAAATGTAATGTGTCTATGTAAGATTTGAACTCGGATTTTCTGACCACTGACTCAATGTTCTATTAACTATGCCATCATTATGCCAAAAATGTAGGAGAGGTTAAAGGGATATAAGTGTAAGAAATCATGGGAAGTCTGTAGAAAAGCAGGCATTCCAAAGGAAATGTCATAGCATTGAGAAGAAAGAGACACTATTCTCTGCCTCTTTTTCTACCACAGTATGGGAAGGTGTGCAAAGACCTCATGGAGGTAAAGGAAAGTTTACATTTGAATCCATTTAATTGGGTATTGTAATAGAAAAAAGAGATCATCATCTGTTTGGTTGACCTTCTGAACTCAGCCTCTTTATACTTGACTTCCTACGTTGGCCTTCAGAATAGAGACATCTGTCTGTGCCTGGGCTTGTATCAGACATCTTGGTAGCACTTACCAAATCTTGTTTTTTGCTCATTAAAATAGCAATAGGTGAAAATACATAATCCTTAGATGATGACATCTAATTGGACAAATGACCAATTAAGTCTTTGTCAATATGTAATTTTTAATAAGCCATATAATAGATGGATAATGGACTGGTACCCGAATTGAATGGGAGGAGAACAGGCTGAATTGCATTAGGGAAAATTTCACAGTACTTTAATCTCAAATGATTTATTGCTGCAAATGTGGATCTTTACAATATTAACACTCTACCAGTGATACTTTATGCGTGTGAATCATGAAACACCTTGATCTCCAAAGAGTGAGAATAAGAATACACATGGTGATTATTTTCCAGAGATAGCATATTATGACATCTACTATCTTGACAGAAATTAGATTTCATAGATTACTTCACTATAATGAGGGAAAATTTGGCTCTGGAGTCAGAGGAAGTTTGTTTATAATCTCAGATGTAACACTGCTTGGGGTGATTCTGGTCAAGTCACGCAATGTCACTCAGTCTCAATTTCTGCATCTTTAAAATAGGAGAGGGAAGATTGAGGCTTTCTGAGGTTGTTTCTACCACTAGGTCTATGATGCTCTGATTCTATGTGTACATAATAGGAAAAGGTGATCAAATGACATTGAGAAAAACCAAATAGAAAGTCTCAGTGCCACAATGTTACATCCAAGGTTCTAGTATCTTAGATCTGTTGGTTATTTCCAGTTTGTCCTCTCTGTATCTTGTTTGCACACAGTTGTTTGCCTGTTTTCGTTCCCATTTTCCCATCTGGAAAAACAGATTTTGTCTTCTGCCTTTCTTCAGTGTTTCCCCATTGGTTTCCTCAATGCTTAGCACAGTTCCTGATACATAGTACCCACTCAATAAATGCTTGTTTACTGAATGAGGTGTTGAAATAACACCAAGAGGCAGGCCTCCAATATGCTGAGTATATTTTTTGTTGACAATTTTTAGAAAATTAACAAAAACATACAGGTTGAAAAGGTAACAACATAAGAATTATCTATACTATTTATAACTTTGAGAGTATCAATAAATTTTGCAGATGATAATTAAAGGTAACTGCATATTCATCAACCACTCTTTCTTGGACAAGGCAGTTAGACTCTCTGTTCTTTTATTTTTTAATGTTAAATTTAACAAGTTGGACACCTAGGATCTGTTTGAGTTCTAATATTCTGTAATTTAGAAATACTTCCAATTACTTATCAAAGCAAAGTTTCCTAGATGACTTCAGTAGAGTGGCATTACCTGCATGAATTTAGGGAATACAAAACATTAATGTAGCATCCTTTAACTCATGGAATTAACATTTATTCTTTATTCTCTACGTCATATTATCAATGGCATTTCACTACCATTGTCCTTTGGGAGAATTTCTTAAATAGCTAAATAGATGGATCTCACCTTAGAGAGATAAATAATTGGGAAGGCTGAATGAAAAAAATGTACACATACATATATATGTATATATATATATATATATATATATATATATATATATATATATATATACATATATATGTATGTATATGTGTATGTGTGTTTATATATAATAATATTTGGAGATAAATGAAAACCGTGTATGCTCTCATTCAAACAGTCAATTACATTTTCACTGCCCCAGTAGGAATTCATTATTAATGATGTCAGTATGGATAAGGAGAAGCAGGTTACCTGAGTAGAGACTATTGAAATACCTACAAATAACTTGCTAAATATTAACAATCCACTCAAAGGCCTTGTACATAATAGGGTTGGGATTGGAATATAATTTTTAAATAAAAGTTTTAATGATTATCTTATGCCACTTCCATTTAAGTAATTTTTTTAATATTAGGAGATAGTAGAAGTCATGGAGTAAATTTATTTATACTTATGAAAAGAAAGAAGGAGGGGCCAAGATGGCAGAGTAGAAAGACACACATATGCTAGCTCCGAAAACACATTCTATAAAATATCTGTAAAGAAGAACTCCTAACAAATTCTGGAGAAGTGGAAGCCACAGAACAATGGAGTGGAGGAGATTTCTGTTATAGAAAGGCCTGAAAAACCCTCACGAAAGGTCGGTCACGCACGGGACCAGAGCAGAAACCAGCACTATCTTGGCCACATGGGTCCGAGAGTAGCAGAACTGAGCAAGCTTCAGGGAAGAAATCTCCAGTGGCCATGAAGGTCCCTCCACCCACTGGTGCTACAAGTCAGTGAGAGAAACTTCTGGCCTGGCCGAGAAGGGAGAAGAGTGTCTCCATAACTCAGGCCCCCTCAGGAGGCAGCAGCAGGGGCAGTGGTGGCCAGGAGATCTCAGAGCAGGCAGGACCTCAGATCCATTACTGAAGGACTCTGCATAAATCCCTGAGGGAAATGAGCCTGGGAGGAGGCCCTGTCTCAACCTGAGAACCTGATTTAATGTTACCCTAAATGGAAGCTGGGACTGCCGCTGAAAGCCCTGAGGTTGGGGAGAAGCATTTGAATTTCAGATCGCAACCACTAGCTGGGCAGATCTAGGCTGGGGTGGAGAGGAATCTCAGAAGTCAAGTAACTGGCTGTGAAAATGCCCAAAAAATGGAAAAAAATAAGACCATAGAAGGTTACTTTCTTGGTGAGCAGATGTTTCCTCTTTTCCTTTCTGATGAGGAAGAACAATGCTTACCATCAGGGAAAGACATAGAGGTCAAGGCTTCTGTATCCCAAATATCTGAAATAGATAACCAATGGGCTCAGGCCATGGAACAGTTCAAAAAGGATTTTGAAAATCAAGTTAGACAGGTGGAGGAAAAACTGGGAAGAGAAATGAGAGAGATGCAAGAAAAGCATGAAAAATGGGTCAATGCCTTGATAAAGGAGACCCCAAAAAAAGCTGAAGAAAATAACACCTTGAGAAATAGGCTAACTCAATTGGAAAAAAGAGGTTCAAAAAGCCATCGAAGAGAAGAATACTTTCAAAAGCAGAATTAGTCAAGTGGAAAAAGAGGTTCAAAAGCTCACTGAAGAAAATAGTTCTCTCAAAATTAGAATGGAACAGATGGATGCTAATGACTTTATGAGAAACCAACAAATCACCAAACAAAACCAAAAGAATGAAAAAAAGGGAAGATAATGTGAAATATCTCATTGGAAAAACAACTGACCTGGAAAATAGATCCAGGAGAGACAATTTAAAAACTGTGGGACTACCTGAACCACGATCAAAAAAAGAGCCTAGACATCATCCTTCATGAAATTATCAAAGAAAACTGCCCTGATATTCTAGAATCAGAGGGCAAAATAAGTATTCAAGGAATCCACTGATCACCTCCTGAAAGAGATCCAAAGAGAAACTCCTAGGAACATCGTGGCCAAATTCCAGAGTTCCCAGGTCAAGGAGAAAATATTTCAAGCAGCTAGAAAGAAACAAGTCCAGTATTGTGGAAATACAATCAGGATAACACAAGA
>JAQQSK010004942.1:0-17268 GCA_028658325.1 Potorous gilbertii
ATCCACTGATCACCTCCTGAAAGAGATCCAAAGAGAAACTCCTAGGAACATCGTGGCCAAATTCCAGAGTTCCCAGGTCAAGGAGAAAATATTTCAAGCAGCTAGAAAGAAACAAGTCCAGTATTGTGGAAATACAATCAGGATAACACAAGATCTAGCAGCTTCTACATTAAGGGATAGAAGGGCATGGAATAGGATAATTCAGAAGTCAAAGGAACTAGGACTAAAACCAAGAATCACCTACCCAGCAAAACTTCAGGGGAAAAAATGGTTTTTCAATGAAATCGAGGATTTTCAAGCATTCTTGATGAAAAGACCAGAGCTGAAAAGAAAATTTGACTTTCAAACACAAAATGAGAAGAAGCATGAAAAGGTAAACAGCAAAGAGAAGTCATAAGGGACTTACCAAATTTGAACTGTTTACATTCCTACATGGAAAGAAACTTTTTGGAACTCTTGAATCTTTTAAGTATCTGGGTAATTGGTGAGATTACACACACACATATACACACACACATGCTTTCACACTTGTATATGGGTGAATATACACATACACACATGCACACACACACAGAAACAGAGAGCACAGAGTGAATTGAATAGGATGGGATCTTATCTTAAAAGAAATCAAAGCAAACAGTGAGAGAGATATGTAGTGGGAGGAGAGAGGGTGAAATGGAATGGGGTAAATTATCTCTCATAGAAGAGGCAAGCAGGAGACTTTTTGGTGGAGGGAAAAAGTGGAGAGCTGAGGGAAAAGAAAACATGAAGTTTACTCTCCTCACATTCGACTAATGGAAGGAACAAAATACACACACATTTTGGTATGAAAACCTTTCTTTCAATACAGGAGAGGGGGGAGAAGGAGATAAGCAGGGTGGGGGGGGATGATGGAAGGGAAGGCAACGGGAGGAGGGAGCAATTTGAAGTCAACATTCTTGGGAAGGGACAGGATTGAGAAAGAGAATGGAAGCAATGGGGGGCAGGATAGGATGGAGGGAAATATAGTCAGTCTTGCACAACACGACTAGTATCGAAGTCATTTGCAAAACTACACAGATATGGCCTGTTTTGAATTGCTTGCCTTCCCAAAGGGAGTCGATGGGGAGGGAGTAATGGGGAGAAGTTGGAACTCAAAGTTTTAGGAACAATCGTTGAGTATTGTTCTTGCTACTAGGAAATAAGAAATACAGGTAATGGGTAATAGAAATTTACCTGGCCCTACAGGACAAAAGAGAAGATGGGGTAAGGGAACGGAGGGATCATAGAAGAGAGGGTAGATTGGTGATAGGGGTAATTAGAATGCTGGGTGTATTGGGATGGAGGGAGGGGACAAATGGGGAGAAAATTTGGAACCCAAAATTTTTTGTAAATGAATGTAAAAATTAAATAAATAAATTTATTTAATAAAAAAAAAGAAAGGAAAGTAGGTAGAATTATTAGAAAACAATTATTTTTGGCCATCATTTGCTATTAAAAATAAAGGCATATTGATTTTTCATATACATGTAAATTATGATAAAAGGTTATATCATTCAACTGAGTCCATTTGAGCAGTGCCTAATACCCCTAGAATCTAGCAATCATATGTGTGTCTGTGTTTGTGTGTGTGTTCGTGTGTGCGTGTGTGCATGTTCTAAGAGGTATGACTGAACAGGGAAAAATCCAAAATAAATCATGTTCAATTGACACTGGAATGGGACAAAGCTTCCAGTAAGTAGGTCACAGGAAGAATTTAAGCACTGAGTTTTATAAGCCTATTAAAAACCATCTGTCTTAAGTTCTGTGAAGGACATAGTAGAAGTTGATCTGGAAGATTCTCTTTGTGTACTTTTGAGACCTGAATTTCATCAGTAATATTATCTCAGTTGCTTGACACAACTACATTCAAAGGTATGTCTACTCTTTTAAGTTGAGTTAAGAACAATGTTCTGAACTCTGAGACAGTCAGAGCACTACTCCATAGTGGTCAAACAATTACTCCATTATGGTCTGTATTCTATCCTTGCCTCCAGGATTTACATTATTACGTGACTTTAGGGGAATTACTACTTGACAGCTTAAGTGTTTTGATGTCAATGATTCTGATTATTTAGCCTCATGGTGCCACATTAGGGTATATGAAATAACTAGATACCACCTTATAGTTTTCAAATATTTGGCACAAATTACCTAATTTGCTACTGAAGTTCAATCCAGTTCAATTCCATTCATATCAGTGTCATCATTGAAAATTCTTGGAACTTTCTTGTGAGACAAAGCTGTGATGTATATACTTTTTTTTTAAATCTGAGAAGATTGACACCAAGAGAATGAATGGAAGACGTCCAGATCATTCTAACAATAGCACATGGTAAAATTATTGGAAGACTTGGAAAAATTTTATATAGAATAACCAGGTCTCAAAGGTAATTTATACCATTGGGTGGCATGCCTGCTTTCATGAGGTCATAGACACAAATAAATATAGGCATGACATTAGCAACTTCACCTAACCTTTCTCAGTTTTAATTTTCTCAAATGTAACATGGGAATAAGCATATTTCCTTTTACTGCCACACAAGGTATTGCAATGATATTCACCAAAGGTTTGTTGATATGAGTAGAATTCAATTTATGCCAACGGATTTTCAAAAGAGGCTGAGTCAGAGTCCATTAATATTGACTAAGCACTCAATATGTATAAAACACTGTACTAAGCACTGAGGACATGAGAAAGACATAGAAACTGCTGCCCTCAAGAAATTCATAATCTAATTTGGGAAATAACACATAGAAAGGAACTTTAAAAGAAGGGGAAGGTCTTTAGGTGAGCTGTGATGAAGAACTCTCTCTGCTTTGGAAAATGATCTAAGAAATAATGAGTTATAGAGCTAATTTCATCTTTTTTAATTTTATTTTTAATTTGTGGATTTAAAACATCATTTCTACAACATAATATGATAAAAAATTTGTATATTTTATAATATGATAAAAAATTTGTATATTTTAACAGTAAGCACCCTGACAAAGGATGGCCTGCTATCACAGTTTCTTTGATCTGCTTTTCTAAAACGAGAGCAACTTGAGGGGTTGATGAGGGTCAACAATCACTTCAGTCAGGCACAGGTATCATTCACTTAGTTTAGGGGAAAAAATCAGCATGCTGAACTTCAGAGAAAATACAAACAGAGAAACAAAGATCAACAGACATGGCTTCCAACTGTCTGACATAAGGAATACATGCATAAACAGACAGATCTAACTGTCTGACCATTATATACATATATAGTTACCAGAAAGAGAAGTATCAACATCTGAGTTTTCAAAGCCAGGAGACTCCTTAATGGCTACCCAGAGTATCTGTCTGGTCAAACAAACACTTTCAGTCAGTAAACTCCAAAGTAAAACCTCACTTCAGAGTATTTATTTTTTAGAGTCAGAGGGCATCACACCCCTTGAGAACTAGTGCCTCATTAACAAAAGGATCTTCCTACAAATATTCTTTAATCAAGCTCCCCTTAATGGGCAGGTCCATTAATGGGTGGGGAAGATCTTGAATATCATTAACATTACGTACACGAAACTAGAATTCTAGTATTCATAACTTTCTATTCCTTCCAAGAAGTCTAAGGGTAGTCAGATGGGAAATGATGAGAATGCCTTGTACATGGTCCTTAAAATGGCAGACAACTTGTAGTTCTCTCATATCCACCATCATAGTCTCCAAACAGAGGGAGGAAGAGACAGCTGGGGCAGAAGTTTCTGAGGAGATCTGATTTTTAGAACTGATTTCGTCTTGTTGAATGATGAGTTTCTGTAGTTCAAAAAGACCAGGCAAACAGTTGATTAGGATCTTGAAGGAATTATTTCATACACCAAAAGTAGCTCTGTGATTCTAAATGGTCAGAGTCATCTCACATTCTACCAGAGAAGGGAAAATATAAAACTTTCAGTGACTGTCTCCTACAAAAATATCCTAGAGATTTTGTTTTTCCCGTTTGTTAAGCTCACAACCTGGTTACACTGGTAATGAAACAGCTGAACTATGCCATTCATTTGTTCCTCAGAACTCAGATGATACTTTGCAAAGACAAGGATAATTTTTTTATTGAATGATCTCCACAATTTCAAGAACATTAGAGTTACTATAATACCTAGGGAAGATAGCATTTGGGTCAGAATTCACCTATGATTTTGTTGTAGCAAAGTTTTCATTTAATAACAATAAGCATTTTGATTAATGGATTTGTATTTGCTTAACATAAGCTAAAAACTAGAACCATCTCCCATGAGCTCAGTTAGTCCTAAAACCAAACCTTGAAATATTTAACCTTCTGCATCCAGACATCCTGTACTAGGATTCTGGTGTTCTGATTAGTAGAAGACTTAATCACATTTAGTCTGGGATCACCTTGCTCTCTGGTTATCATTCCATTGGCTTCAAAGTCTATTTCCTCTGCTTTACTCCATTGTACTTAGCATTGGGTAAGTACTTAGTTGTAAGGGAATTGCCAACCCCCAACCTCTTGGACGGCATTCACTAGTCATGACTCAGGTAAACTGAGGGGAAACTGTTAAGGCATGAACAAGATGGCACTGGGAGGAAGGGTTCTGCCCCTGTTTTACTCAAGGCTATTTCCTGGACCCTGGCAGAACAAAGAAAGCCCAAGATGTTTTGTTAGCTAGGGGCTACATGGCTGTCCTGGTCACAGGTATAGGGATTTCCTTATTAGGGCAAGCTATCTGCTGATAGGTCCACTAAGGGCTCTAGTCTAGGGAAAGATATAAAAGCACTTGTTATAATAAACGGAGTTGCTCACTATCTTATCTCCCATCTCAGTCATTACTTACAGCTCACTCCACCAAGGTCAACAGGCACTGCTGGTCAGATAAGGCCTGTTGGTCTGAGAGCTCAGACCCAGAAACCTTAACAATTGGCATCCATACGTGGGGTGTAAAAAATAAGAGTAAAGGGCTTAAAAAATAACAATAAGAGGGGCAGCTCTTGGAGTGGCAGTGCAGGGTCAAAAACGTAAAGATCATAGCTCAAGGAAAGACGTAGCCTGCATTCCCCAGACAGTGCCCTGGAATGGGAACAGGAGAACAAAGAGGACAGGACAATGTGAGTTCAGCCACCTGGAAGAAGAAAAGAAAACACTACAGACTAAGTAACCTGCTTAAGTTTCGTAGGTCTCATTAAGCAGTGAGCTAGGTGTTTAGCGTTATGGGGCTAACTACATCCACAGGACAGTTAGATAAGAAAGCTTACACAGGTCTTATCAATAAGAAAGCAAAGAGCCAAGGAGTCACATTAAAGTTGAAAGTACATGAAAGTAATTAGACAGTTCTTGGAACAAGCTGAGGAGATATGTCCTTGGGTAACTGGAAAACCTCCAGTGTCCACATAGACCTGGCAAGTAGTAGAACAAGTGAGACGGCAATATTGCAGTGAGGTCAATAAAAAACAGGGTCATAAGTGTTACAAATGTGGAAAAACAGGTCGTTTTAAAAAAGATTGCAAGAGTAAGTCTAGAAAAGGAATCTTATGCAAAGCTTATTTACAAAATGCTAAAGAAACAGGGTTGCTCAGTAGGCCCTTCTCAAGTTAAAATGTTCCCAGAATCAGCATACAAGGTATCTCCTTGGCTTGCTGAAAATCCTTCTTGTGATATTGATTCTTGAAAAGTGGGGAAACAGTAGGCAATCTGATGAGTGTGTATTATAGAGAGGTCAGACCAAGTGCCTCTCCTGTTACAATATTTTCAATTTGGAATGTACTTAAAAATATGTCTACAGAAACCCCAACAAGTATCATTAGCCACAGAAACAATAAAGGTAGATGCAACCTCTAGTGCAAAAGAGAAGGAAGACCTGATGGAGTGTGTCACACAAAAATTTAATATAGCGTCTCCCCCTCCCACTGCTCCTCCATTCTACAAGTATAGATCACAAGTTTGTGCAAAAATCCAGGAGCCTGAAGGGATTGTACAAAAAGTCCCTCAGCAAGTCACAGAAAAAGGAGAAGGAATACTTTTGGAAATGAGACTAACATTGGCATTAATAAAACCCCATATACCTATAACCCAGGAGCAGCTATAAGAGAACATACCCCTCTGGATTTTAAATTCTCAAAGAAATTAATCAATTGTGGACCAGATAGTCTTTACATTCAGTCTCTTCTAGACAGCCCTATACCCCAATGGTTGGTACAATATAGGTAAACCACTCTTGAAGGACAAGATTACTTAGTTGGAAATCTGAATTGTATGAAAAATGTTTGTTACACAATGATAGAAAGTAAACAAAAGTTATAATGTGTGCACAGAATTTCTGACAATTTTTTTCTCAGTTTTTGGACTCTTTTTTGTTGTCTGTATATGTGTTCTGTCTTTACATGTTCTGTGTGCATGTGTTGGTGAGTTATTACAACCAGCTCCATGGTAGCTGGAATTTGGAATGTTATCTCTTTTTCTCCCCCTCCTCTCTTATCTCTGATGGCTGCAGCATCAGGGAGAAGAATAAAGAGAGAAAGAGAGAAACTAATCTTATATTATTTAGTTTATATGATTGCTAAATTGAGTTATAGATAAGAAATGCAAGGAAATAATATATGTGCAGTTTTAAAGGGGCTTTAATCAAAGGCCACTAGAAGAACAACATGGATGTGAAGTTTAAGGAAAGCATAAAAGTTTTGGAAATTATTGGAAAGTTGTTGGTAAAATTCTCTCTCTCTACTTTCTAACCCTGGCCAGGTTGTGAAAGTAGAGAGAAAGACAAGAGGAGATCAGGGAACTTTTCCCCTCATATCAGAGGCAGGCTGATTAGCATTTTCATTATCTCATGCCTCACCTAAAAGAGAAGTTTCTTGTATAATGAGAAATAACCAAAAAATAGTTATTCTGATCATATTTTAAGTGAAACGTGTCACTCCTAATTGGATGTTTAAAACAGATCAGGATTTGTTATATTGTTTGGCACTAAGGCAAATTGGAAAAATACATAGATCTAAAAGAGACACCTCAGCAGAGATAAAGCTTTTGAACTCTCCAATAGAACAGAGAAGACTTGGCACCACTGGGCAATTGTCCAGAAGTCTCCCTCCCTTCAGCTGATGGATTCAAAAGCCCTCTCTTTCAAAGAAGTTCTTAAGGAATGGACACAGAAGTAAAATTTACTTGAGTAAAGGTTAGAACCATTAATATTTTTTTTGGCCCTGCAGTTCCAACTCATCATTCAACTAGGTCTACAGTGAATTGTAACCCTTATCATTCCAGATTATATCAAGGGAAGAGAACTATCATTTTGAAGTTTTCAACTAATTTTCTTTACAAAAGTTTAGTGATTGATAACAACAGGACAAATTTTAAACAGTTTCAAATTTTCAGTTTTCAAGACAACTTATTGATAAATTAATATGTAATGCTCTATAAAGCAGACAAGATCTTGCTCTTTTAATCTGAACTTGTAGTCATTCCTTGGCCTAAGCAAAAGTTAAATTTAGTGTTTGAACTTATTAACAACTTAATTTCTAAAAGATTTTTCTTCCACAGTAAATGCAATCAGAGAAGGAGAAACTAGCCTGTGAAACAATGATGTACATTTATTCGGTGGTAAGGTTTAAGTTTGAAATCACCTATCTTAGATTCTACAAGGTTAGCACTTTAAATGACTTTCAAAAATTGATAGGAGAAATTCAGTAGTGTAGGCCACAGTTGGGGATCATAAGCGACCAAATGAAACCATTACATGATTCATTGAAAGGTCCATCTCAATTAAACTCATGCAGAGAATGGATAGATAAAGCATTAGAATGTTTGAAATTAGTGCAGAAAATGACTATGGAGTGCACTACTATCAGGATATTAGAATCACAGGAGTTGGAAGTAACCATCTTGTTCACTGAAAAAATACCCACTGACGTTTTACATCAAAAACAAGGGATTATTGAGTAGGTACATTTAGCCCAAATAAAGAATAGGGCTTGTGTACCTTATGCTGTGTTGGTAGCCCAAGTAATTCATAAGGCAGTAAAGAGAGTAAGGATGTAAGTAGGACAGGAACCTCACATGATATATACTATGTATACAAGTAAACAAATAGAGAACTGCATGCAAGAATTTGTGGAATGGCAGATATTGATTAATCAAAATATTCAACATGACCTCCCAATTCCTTTCAGCCAGCAATTTACCACGTGGCCATGGTCTTGGGCTGAAAAGTGCTGTCCCACACCAGTGGAGGGAGTTAATGTTTTTACAGATGCAACAAAAATTTTAGGGCATCTATGTATATTCCATCCAAGAAAGAGATCTATAAATTTAAAACAACATTTAATTCTACACAATAAAACGAGCTATATGCAGTATTGCAAGCATTATTGTATGTTAAAGAACCTTGCAATATCATCACAACAAATATACAGCACTATTGATACCTAGATTAGAATCAACTCATATCCCTGATAGGGCAGATAGTATTACACAAGTGACTATGGAGGTTCAACAAGCAATAAGGACCAGAACAACAATATTTTATATTACACACATTCAGTCACATTCTAATTTACCTGGACCAATGACCAAGGTTAATGAGATGGCAGACAATGCACTTCAAACATTTCATTCTACTGAATTGGCAAGACAAGCACATTCCCGGTTACATTTGTCTGCACGGTCTTTAAGACATCTTTATGGTATTTCCAGACAAGAAACTAGATCTATAGTTAAGCAATGTGTACAATGTGTTCCATTCTTAGCCCCACCTCCTTGTTAAGGGTGATGGTCCAAATTGTATATGGCAAGTGGATGTTACTCATTATCCATCTTTTGGAAGAGCAAAATATATTCATGTCACTATTGACACATTTTCAGGTTTCATAATGACAACAGCGAGATGTGGAGAGGCTGTTAAAGATGTGAGGGCACATCTCTTACATTGCTTCGCACATCATGGAGTACCAAAAAGCATTAAAACAGACAACGGTCCTGTTTATATCAGTAAAGCCATTGAACAGTTTATGGCGGAATCCTCCATTTTACATGTCACTGGAATCCCCCATAATCCCACTGGTCAAGTTGTTTATACACTAACTTATTTAAAATTTGATGATGATGGCTTATTGGCTGCTATGAAATTCTTAACATTTCCTGACAAGACGGAGTATGTAAAGACTGAGTCAGCAGTAACAAGTGCCCTGAAAGCGACCGGTAAAGTAATGTGGCACGATGAGAATAAAAAATAGTTTGGTCCTCATACAGTATTAACGTGGGGAAAAGGGTATGTTCGTATTTTAACAGATAACAATAAAGAAGTGTGGGTTCCAGTGAGAAGGATAAGAGTGGTAGAGGACAACTGTCAAGATGAAGTGGTCACAGAGAGCAAGGAGGCACCATCAATAACGAATGAGAAAACTTGTTAGGTCACAATGACTCCTCTCATTTTTCTTGTATTCTTCATGACACTCAACAACACTGCATCCATCGACCCAGCACCGAAGGAACAACAGAGATGGGCATTCATCACGAATCCACCATGGTTAAGGGTGATGTCATGGAGTGAGATAATGCCTAACTTTATTATCCAAGGCAATATTTCTCACATGTTTAAAGATGATGGACTAGAATATGATAACAGTGGGACTCTATTTCAGAGACATTTCAACTTTTCAGGACCAGTCTCAGGTTTTCCACTTTGTCTGCAGAAGGGTATTTCCGGGAATTGGAATGGGTTTAGTTTTACTTACACACAGGTGAATGGAATAGAGGGGAATCCTTGGTGTGCCACTATTGTGGATAGAAAAGAGGTACTGGATGAGAATGATATGCGACACTTTTATAACCTATTTACTTGGAGGATAAATGGGACAATGGTAGTTTGGTCAAACAGGGATTTTATGGGACTCGCTCATGGTATGAAATACAGGCCATTTTGTAATTTATGAAAGAAGAGAAATGTAACCCTTTGGCATTTGTATACAGGGTTTTTACCATTTGAAAATTGTCACACACATACTTGTCAGGAGACAAACTTGATTATGGGAAACCACACAGAAATGGTGTATTCATGTCACAATCTTATATATTTACCTGATGAAAAATATGCGCCAAATTTTCCTAGACAAACGTATATTAATTATATGGGGTATCCTGAGGTTGGAAGGCCTGTTCAGAAAATAGACAAAGTTATCTTAGCAATGGGAGGACAAACAGTGCAGGGCATGCCTGCTGTAGCATCACCAAGTAAATCTAACAACATTATTTTAATGGGTGAAGTATGTCTAGGGAACAAACATATATTTCTATGGGATACAGACAACAGATCTAAATTGGAGGCATATTGGAACACGACAGGAATTTTCAATTTTACATGCCAGAATTGTTCTGTGCAAGAATGTATAGGACCAAAGACTGAAGGGAGGGTATTTATTCTAACAAGACCTTGATATGCCATGACAGTAATTAAGGCTAAGGGATGGTACAGAACACCTAGTGATGAAGTTCTACATATTTTGGACAAGCAATTAACCACTATGACTACTAGAGTACGTGGATGTGTTTCTTGTGTTGTGTTAGGAATCACGTTATTAGTAGAAGTTATTTTAGCATTCGCTGCATTGGATGTATCTATATCCAATACACAAAATACAATAGTTCAAGCTTCTGAATTACAACACTCTTATGAAAAATGTATTAGTAGGCTTTAAGCAACAAGCAAAACTAGACAATGAATTTTATGAAGCCATTCATACACTCCAAAGGGTAACTGAAGTCATTGGGAAAGAAGTGTCTATGTTACAGTTACAACACAAATTGCAATGTGATTACAGATATAATGCCTTTTGTTTGACTAAGAAATTATATAATGACTCACAAGTTCAATGGGAAGAAATTAGGGCTCAATTGCATGGATTAATTCCAGATAATGTCACCTTGGAAATCCAAAAATTAATTAAATTGGCAGAAGAATTAGATGAAGAGGCAGATGCTGATTTTTCACCTGAAAAAACGGCTTCGAAGATAACTCAGTTCTTCAAAAGTTTAAGTTCATAGAATCATATAAAAACATGGTTCTTTCCTTTACTGATAGACTTTGTATTAGTGTTGCTAGTCTACTAGTGCCTATTTGTATCAGATTTGCTTTGCAAGGCTTCCAAGATGCTCTTCCATCCAGCAGACAGAATATCATTGTTCTCAAGAAAAGGTTGGGTCAAAACAAAAAGGGGGAATTGTAAGGGAATTGCCAAACCCCAGCCTCTTGGATGGCATTCACTAGTCACAACTCAGGTAAACTGAGGGGAGACTGGTAAGGCATGAACAAGATGGCACTGGGAGGAAGGGTTCTGCCCCTGTTTTACTCAAGGCTATTTCCTGGACCCTGGGAGAACAAAGAAAGTCCAAGATGTTTTGCTAAGTAGGGGCTATGTGGCAGTCCTGGTCATAAGTATTGGGATTTCCTTATTAGGGAAAACTATTTGCTGATAGGTCCACTAAGGGCTATAGTGTAGGGAAAGATATAAAAGCACCGCTTGATGTTACAATAAACGGAGTTGCTCACTATCTCGTCTCCTGCCTCAGTCATTACATACAGCTCACTCCACCAAGGTCAACAGGCACTGCTGGTCAGATAAGGCCTGTTGGTCTGAGAGCTCAGGCCCAGACACCCTGACACTTAGTAAATACTTGTTGGCATTCCGAATGACAGTTGTGGAATCATAATATCATTGACCTTCAAAATGGTACATTAGTCTGCTCTCCCAACTTCTCAATCAAAAATCTACCTCCATGGCTTGTAGCTATCATTCCCCTATAGTTTCTTTCTCTCTGTCTCTCTGTCTCTGTCTCTGTCTGTCTGTCTCTCTCTCTCCTCTCTAATACTTTAATTTCCAAATTGAATGTAGAAACAATTTATAATATTCATTTTTTTTAGAATTTTGTGATGCAAATTCTCTCCTTTCCTCCCCATCTCTGAGATGGTAAGCAATTTTATAAAGGTTATGTATATTCACCTGTGTAAAACACATTTCCATATTACTCATATTATGAAAAGAAACAGACAAAATTTAAAAAAAAGATGAAGGATATCAAGTGTAGTATCCTTTCATTTGCAATCAGACTCCATCAGTTCCTTCTCTGAAGGTGGATAGTATTTTTCATCATTAGTCCTTTGGAATTATCTTGGATCATTTTATTGTTGATAATGGTTAAATCATTCAGAGTTGATTACTTTGCAATATTACTGTTACTATGCATAAAGTTCTCCTGTTACTGCTAACTTCATTATGCATCAGTTCATCTAAATCATTCCAGGTTTTGTTTTTGTTTTTTTTCCTGAAATGATGAATCTTATTAGAATGCAAGCACCTTATTAGCAGGATCTACCTTTGCCTTTTGTATTTTCAGAACTTAGTACCCTGATTTATGTGTAGTAACTACTTAATAAGTGTTTTTTCATTGATTTGTTCATATCTCGAATATTTCCTGTTTTTGTTGGTTGTTTGGTTGTTTTGTGTTTTGTTTTGTTGTTATCAAGAGAATTCTTGCCAACTGCTTTGTCATTTCTCTAGGAGTATCTCTGTTTTAAAGTTATTGTTCCAGGAAGTAAAGAATAAACAAATTTTTAATTGTGCTAGGCAAAGAAACTTTAATTGTGTCTTCTCCTTCAGAACATAGTGTTCATTCAGCATGTTGTGTGTCCTTTGGAATCTCTTATAACCTTTCTGAGCTGATATAAAGGACAACAGTATCATTTGATGAGTCAGATCTAATGTTTGTCCTTGGAAGACAGGCACTTTCTTTTGTCAAGAGCAACAAGAAAGGAAAAGCATCCCTGGGAAGGTAAAAAGGCATATTAGTGATTTTTTTTTATTCCTTTCCTTTTTTATTCAGAACATCAAGGAGATTTTCTCCTTTATTGTTCAATGCTACCTTGTTTTTGCTTTGAGAATGACTTTATTCATGTTGATCAAAATACATTTGCCCTCCTGGGTACTTTTTTATATACGTACCAAAGATTCAAAGATTTAAAAACACTTGGTGCTCTATTTACAAGTACATATATCTAGGACTCCACAAATGGTATGAGAATTGTCATTCTTCCAAGTCTAATCAATCATTTCAGTGATAAATTTGTCTAATGATAAAACCTCTTTTGCTCATCTGAAATCATTCAGGTTCATTAACTAATTATTTTAACATATATTTGTAAATAATAATGAGAAAGAAACTATCAGCCCAAATAAATGTTTTGGCATTGCATTCTGTATGAGATGGTTACACTAGAATAAAAATGAATGAATTACTCAATCTCCTTTTCTAAGTAAGTAGTTTCTCATTGTGGGAAGTTGGATAAGATTATATTTCCAAAGGTAGTTTCATTCAAGACCTTTATCCATCACATTTTAACTATGTAATCTAGCCAGATATTATTGGGAAACATTACTCATTAATACACTTTTTATTTGAATTGCATTCCTTCCTTACCACTGACACTTAGAATTCCAAACTTTTTATCAAAGCAGAGGTCAGTGCCTACTTTCTAGACCAGGCATCTCACCTATTCCTCCATCAATGTCCCAGACACCTATGTGTTTTTTTCTAGAAGGATCGTTGCATATTTTTATGCAAAGAAATTAAGATGAACTAGACAGAAAGCTACGTTTGGAATCAGAAGGACTTGGTCTCCTAATTTACTTCTGATAAGATAGCTGTGTGACTATACACAAGAAAACTCCGTAATTATTTTGAACTATAGGTGGCAGAACAATTACATTTCTGTAACTTACCATTGGTCAAACTCTCCTAATTGTTCTATTTTATGTTACTTTATTTGTATACATGTTGTGTCTATACCCAAGAGAGCCAGACAATAGAATTTTTGGTTAATAAAATTTGTTTGTTTTTTAATTAATTTTGTTTATTTTCAGTGTTCTACAATAACTACCATATAACTTAGGTGATTAGTTTCTCTCCTTCTCTGAGACAGCATACAATTTTCTATAGGTCTACACATACAATCCTTTTAAATACATTTTCACTACAGTCATGCTGTGCTGAAGAATTAAAATGAGAAGGAAAATCATCTAACAAACCAAAATGCAACACACACCCACACACACAAAAATGATCTGCTACGTTCTGCGATTGAATTAAGGCATTTTGCCTTCGAAGACCGTTGGGATTTTTTTTAAGTCCTTGCATTGCAATGAAGTTCCAAGTCTACCAGAAAAAACCTCTCACACACTGTGGTCTTTGCTGTGCACAAAGTTCTCCTGGTTCTGCTCCTTTCACTCAGCATCAGATCATATAAGTCTTGCCAGGTCTCTCTGATAACTTCAAATTTCACACCAGACAAGAAATGACTCTAGGGAAGTTTATTGATATTTTTATTTAGTATTTTCTATTTCTATTTCAACAGTTACATATAAAAATAATTTTTACTATTTATTTTTAAAACTTTGAGTTCTAAATTCCCTCCATTCATGGCTCTGCACACACCCTCATTGAGAAGGCAAGTAATGCAATATGGGTTATACATTATACTCATAATAGTCATGTTGTGTAAGAAAATACAGGCAAAAACCCAGGAAAAATAAAAGTAAAAAAGAAGAATACTTCAGTCTCTTTTTGGACATCATCAGTTCTTTCTTTTGGGTAGATAGCATTTTTGATCATAAGTCCTTCAGAGTTGTCTTGGACCACTGTATTGCTAAGAACAGCTAGGTCATTCACAGCTGATCATCTTACAGTATTTCTGTTACTTTGTACACAGTACATTTCACTTTGCATCAGGCTATGCAAGTCATTCTGGGTTTTCTTGAAAGCATCCTGCTTATTAGTTTTTACACTGCAATAGTCTTTCATTATAATCACATAGCACAATTTGTTTAGCTATTTCCCATTTTATGGGTGTCCCTTCAATTTCTATGTGCTTACCCCAGAAATGAAATGTTATAAATGTTTTATGCATATAGATCCTTTTGTACTTTTTAAACATCACTTAGGGATGCAGTTGTAGTAGGGGTATTGCTAGGTCAAAAGGTATGCATAGTTTTATAGTCCTTTGGACATAATTCCAAATTGCTTAATAGAATGGTTGAATCATTGCACAAATCCACCAACAGTGCATTGTTGTCACATTTTTCCCACATCCTCTCCAACAATTGCCATTTGTCTTTCCTGTCTTATTAGCTAATCAAATAGGTAAGAGGTAGTACCTCAGAATTATTTTAATTTGCATTTCTCCAGTGAATTAGAATATGTTTTCAAATGGTTATAGATAGCTTTGATTACTTCATTGAAAAAGTGAGTATATCTTATGATCAATTAGCAACTAAAGAATGACTCTGACCTTTATGAATTTGACTCTGTTCTCTATAATATAAAGAAATGATATCTATATCAGGGAAAATTGCTTCAAAGTTTTTTTTTCACAGTTAATATTGCAAATGGTATTTCCCTCCATCCTATTCCCTTGTGTATTCTATTTTCTCTCTCTCCTTTCACCCTGTCCTACCTCAAAAGTATTTTGCTTTGGAATAATACCTTCCCTAATCTGCCCTCCCTTTTATCACCCCTCCCCTTCTCTTATCCCCTTCCCCTTCCTATTTTCCCAGAAGGTAAGAGATTTCTTTACCCAAATGAATGTGTATGTTATTCCCTCTTTGAGCCAGTTCTGATGACAGTAAGGGTCACCCACTACCCTCATATTTTCCTTCTTCCTCTCCACAGTAAAAAAGTTTCTCTTTCCACTTTTATATGAGATAATTTCCCCCATTATCTTCCCTGTCTGCCAGTACTTTACTTTCTCACTTCTCAATTTTAATTTTATACATCATCTCTTCATATTCTTTGTCTATATATACTCTTTCTAATTAGCCTTGTAATGAGAATGGTTTTATGAGTGGCAAGTATCATCTTTCTACGTTTGAATGTAAACATTTTAACTAAATTAGTTCCTTTATGATTTTCTGTTTTCTTTATATTTTGGCTTCTCTTGAGGTTTGGATTTGAAAGTCACATTTTCTATTCAGCTATAGTCATGAAGAATGTTTCAAAGTCCTCTATTTCATTGAAAATCCATTTTTCCTCTAAAGATTTATACTCAGTTTTTCTGGGTGATTCTTCATTCTAATGCTAACTCTTTTACCCTCTGAAATGTCAAATATTCCAAGCCCTCCAGTTAATGTCGGAGCTGTTAAATCTTATGTTTTCCTGACTATAGCTCCATGATACTTGATTTGTTTCTTTCTGGCTGCTTGCAATATTCTCCTTTTGACCTGGGAACTCTTGGATTTGGCTAAAATATTCCTGGAAGACTTCATTTTTGGATCGCTTTCTGGAATTGATTGATGGATCCCTTCAATTTCTATTTTGCTATCTGATTCTAGAATGTCTGAGTACCTTTCTTCAATAATTCTTGGAAGATCATATTTAGGCTCTTTTTTTGATAATGGCGTCCAAGCTGTCCAGTTTTCTTTCTTAAAGTATCTCACCTGGATATGTTTTTCTAGATCTGTTCTTTTTCAAATGAGGTATTTTACATTGTCTTCTTTTATTTTTCATTCTCTGTGATTTGTTTTGTTGTTTCTTTGTTTCTCATGACATAATTAGCTCTCATTTGCTTAATTCTAATTTTCAAGTAGCTTTTTTTTCATCTGTAAGCATTCTGTTTTTGATCACATTCTTCTCATTGGGTTTTTGGACCCCTTTTGCCATTTGGTCTAGTACGTTTTTTTTAAGGTGTTATTTTCTTCAGTATTTTTCTAATGTCTCTTCTACCAAGCTCTTGCCTTTTTAAATGATTTTCTTCCATTATTCTCATTTCTCTTACCAATTTTTCCCTGACCTATCTTACTTGATTTTCAATATCCTTTTTTAACTCTTCTTTGACCTGAGACCAATTCATATATTTCTTCAAGGTTTTGGATGTAGGAGTTTTAACTTTGTTGTCTTCCTCTGTGTTTTTTTTATCTTTCCTGTTACTGTAGTTACTTTCTGCAGTCAGAATATTTATTTTTTCTGTTGTTTGCTCATTTGCCCATGCTATTACTTAACTTGGTTACTTTTATTAAAGTAGGGCTTTGCTTCCAAGGTGATGAGCACACTGTCACAAGCTTCAAGGTTTTTGATCAGCTGTTTTCTTTATTTATTTATTTATTTTTTATTTTTTTAAATACATTTATTTAACTTTTTACATTCATTTTCACAAGATTTTGGGTTCCAAAATTTTCTCCCCATTTGTCCCCTCCCCCCTCCCCAATACACTGGACATTCTAATTACCCATATCAC